>BRXY01000087.1:0-18568 GCA_030267945.1 Triparma strigata
AACCCTAACCCTAACCCTAACCCTAACCCTAACCCTAACCCTAACCCTAACCCTAACCCTAACCCTAACAGTTACGATGCGTTGGCTTGATAGAAAATGGCATGCTGTCTTTGAGAAGAAGCTGAGTGAGTTGGAGGATGATCCTTTCGGCAAGGTTATTGTTCATCTAGGGAATGATATAAGTAATAGTAAAGCTTGCCCTGCCGCGAGGAGGAAAAGGATGAAGGAAGTGACGAAGATCGTCTTCCCTCTGAATATTGCGAAGGTCGGAAATCTGTCTTCTGGTCGGCCTCCATTCTCGTCATTGCGTCTGATTTTCAAAAGTTAAACAACATTATTCATTCTAATTAAAGCCTCCCCTTTTACATTTCCATCAACTCTAACATTGTCGGTTCCTGCAAATCTTCTTCTTCATCTTTCGCTGACCCATCTGGTCCAAGCTCTGTCCCCCCAAAGTTGTTAGTAGTTGCTCTATCACCGCTCTGCATCTTGATCATCCAGGACTCGGCCAGCACAATGGCAACCCAAGTGGATTTCACTACAAACAACATTGTCTGCTGGTAAACGTCCCAGGCGAAGGCCCACCTCATGGCGAATAGCAGCAGACTGAGATGAGTGTAGCGAGTTGCATAAAGGTTAAGAACAAAATGGACATGTTTCTGGCCCGTTGCTTCGCTCGTAAGAGCCTCTCACCTGCATGCAGTGCCTATAAATCCGGCAATGAATTGGAGCCTTGAGAATAAACTCAGTTTGAACATGTATAGCTCCTTGACCGTCGCCACTTTCTTGAAAGGAAATACGAAGAGCAAGAGGCTCCAGCTCGCCATCAAATGAAACAAGAGAGAGTGGGCGGTCTTGACCGACGTCTCAGCTTCAATGCGCCTGTGTTCTGAGTAACCGGAATCGCGGTAATATGCAATCTCGCCAGAAGCTTCGAATGTAAAATACAAAAACGGGAGGAAAATTCCCGCTGCGAACTTGCTGCGATGAGCGAAGCAATAGCATGAGAGAGAAGTAAAGTTCCGAGTTAGAATTTTGTAGCGGTGACCATGGTATCAAAATGTATTCTCCTGGCACTTCTCACCTAAAAATGCTGAGCATCAGCGTTTCAAGATTGCCGTCCGTGAATTGCCTCAATTTGATGCTGGTATCGACGACAGTGGGGAAAAATAGGCAAGAGGCCAGAATTGTCCCGAGCCTAGTTCCAATGTCTAGCAACATGTCGGCCGTGTCTGTTGCAAACTCTTCGCCCTTCGCCATCGCAATCACGATGGCCAAAATCCAGAGCAAATTGAACACCAGATAAGGGGAGCAGAGAACCGCCAAGCTCCTCCTGCAGTGTGCATTTGGTGTGGCAGCAAACAAAAGCACTTGAGATATCAGCAGCGGTACTTCGGAAGAGTATATCACAAGGAAAGAATAATAATTTCTCGTGAAGACATAGATCATTGGATAGACGACGCTTCCTGCCAAAATCAAAGCCCAAAAGAAGATCAAGTACGGTTTGCTGAGGGCGACGGTGCTCGTGCTGCTCACAGCTGTTGCGTCCCCCTCACCTTCCTTCTCGTCCCCCACCACGTCCTCCACAAGCTCTACCTCTGTTTCCGTCTCCCAACCAGACCAGATGGCCAGCACCTGAACAACGAAGATGGTCGACCACGAAAAAGTTACCAGAGCAAACCCTAAGACTCTCAAGGTTTCTAAGCTGTCTTCCCCGGATTCGAGCTCTGCCCTGGTGGCGAACATATACATTGAGCTAATGGTAGCCACCATAGCGAGGCAAATTTGCACCTTACGAAACTTCGGGACGGCTTCGAGGTTCATCAGGGAACTAGCCTCGAACCGAATGTGGGGCTGGAAATTCGCCTTGAAGGTCATTGCTGCGCAGATGTGAAAAGCCATCGCCGCGCAGGGGATCATGATTCCGTTGCAAACCACGGCCGCATTTTCACCATGTTGTAATGTGTTCACCGGACAATTCAATGCCTCCAGCGAAATGAACAAAATCGGGCTCATGAAGCTCCCGCTTGTTGCAAAGACCGCATTCATGTGCTTCGCCAGCACGCCGTCGTCGCCAAGATCCCGAAGCATCCGACGCGCCTTCTCCGCGAGGGGCCACCCCAGCATCAGAAATACGGCCCCAGTGAAAGCCTGAAGGCTGGATATCGTCCAGCCACTTGAGTAAATTTCGTTCAACCCGGCGAGCACCAGAGTGAGAGGATTCATGGCAAAGATGGCTAGTTCGCGCCAAGGGTAACCTTGCCTCCGCACGTCTGACAGCCCGAGCAATGACCCCAAAGCGGCGTGAAGGGCAAGGAGGCTGCGACGAGCAAGGAGAGTCGCAAAGAAATTGTTGTCCGTAACTTTAGAAATTGCGATAAGGGGGTTTCGCTCCTCACACACTCTCACCTCGGCCCAAAAAAGTATATTATATTGCCCTGATCATCGTTTCTCACGAATCTCAGAAAGACTGAGATGGGGACGACCGTCGAGGCGAGGAGACCTATGATGCGGTAAATTGGGGCGAAGCTGAACCGATCCTTTCCCTCCCCCTTGGTACCCAGGTACCTGTTCCAAAAGGGCTTCTGCGAAAATTGATGTTCGATGATTAGAATTAGCAAATGGAATCGACGCATTCCTAGTTTAACGCTTCGCACCTCGGAACTTCTCAACTTCTCACCTTTTGCAGCAACCCAGCAAACCTTCCGATGACGCTGTTCTCCGTGGCTATTTGCTCCTCTAAGCTCCGACTGGAGCCTGCCCCTCCCCCGCCCTCCTCCCTATTTGTCTTGCTCTTCGCAAGGGCGTCGAAGCCGAACGAAACGAAGGCGATGGCCCAGGTAAAATGGACGAAGTTGATCAGAAAATTGATCAATGTCAGATCTCTTTTGAATTCCTCGCCGTCCACATCCTCGGACTCCACCCTCGTGGCGAACAGATACACCACTATGAGCGAGCTCGAGAAGATCATCCCGAAGATCAGCTGATGGTGAAGGTTCAAATTGAAGTTCTTGATGTCCTGTACCGTCATGGACGTCTCGAAGGGCAGGACAAAGAGGCTCACTGTCAAAAGCATGGATAAGTGGAACCCCATGGCGTGATTTGCGGATATCATACCGACGCAATGCATGAATCGGGAATTTCCGGATTCAATGATCTCCAGCGTGGACATGTGCGGGTTCGTGAAGTCAGGGGTCTCACCGAGAAGGCATCCAAGGCTCTCCGCACTCAGGTAAACAATCGGCACGAGTGCCGGCACGCCTCGTCTGAAAAGCGTCAACAAAAACCAGGACATGTCCTGCTCTTCCATGTAGACCAGCCGCTTCCTCAGTCTCCTGAAGATTTTGTAGGTAGCGAGGTAGTACAGGAAATAAATCTCGAACGCGGCAAAGGCCAAAATCTGAACCTTGTTCACCATAAGTGCGTGAAGTCCTTGGACGAAGACCTGGAAGCAAACGACGCCGAAAGCCAACTTTTCCGTGAATTGCATGTCCTTACGCATCAACCTACTGCACATGTAGATCACACAGGAAGCTTGCGAGGGGGCGAAGTATACTTGCGAAAGCGCTTCCCACAGGTAGACATTCGGGTATGCTAACATGAAGATGTTGAACGCCAAGGGGATTGTCGTCAGAAGCAGAAATCCGAAGCGGTAAATCGGCGCAAGAGCGTGAGGCTCGTCGGTCGAAAGTCTGCGACGAGCGTAGCGAGTCGCATGAACATTCGCGTTACGAGTTAGATTTGTTGTAAAAGACGAGCGTACCAGGTAGGTAGCGAGTCGCTCATTCTAACCTGAACATACGGCATGTTGTCACTGGAGATGCCTGTTCAGAAGTTAAGGATGGCGGGCGAACACCCGTTGCGCCTGATCTTGTTTCCTGTGCAGCACCTGCCCCCTCCTCCTGCCCCTCTTTTTGAAGCGGGTTGGACACATTATTTAAGACATTTTGCACCGGGGCGGCGGGACCTGTTCTTGAAGGAGAAGAAGTTTCGTTGTGCTCATCTGTCTGTTCGTTCATTTTTTCACAATCTTTTTAAGGCAGCAGCAATCCAAAAGCATTTTCCTGAGACAATCCAAACCCTGCTCCCATGTCTTCAACAAAATCGGTAGGCAGCTCGACTGATGAGGATGAGCTGCACAATCCTCTCCAAGTCCCGCTCCCCCCTTCTCCACCCTCTTCCCCCTCCCCTCGTGTAATTAAATTCGCCGAGACTGGCTCCTCGATAACCCCCTCCCCCTCCCTGCCCTTGTCCCAGACCTCGTCGCCGTTCGCCGAGACTGGCTCCTCCTCCTCGATCTCCCCCCCCTCCCCCTCCCTGCACTTGTCCCAGACCTCGTCGTCGACGTCTGTTTCCTCGACGGATTCTTTCACAAATTGGAAGTCTCGCCTAAAATCCATGAGGTCCCTCCCCACCCTGTCTACGACGAACGAGAAATCCCTAGCTCCTATTTATCGTTGGTTGCTCCTCTTCACTATCGTATTGCCCATTGGCCCCAGTCTGTGCATGGTGGCCTACCCTAACGCTCCGTACTTCGAGCTGGTGACGCAGGTTTACTTTGCCCCTTGTCAGGGAGCCGTCGCAATTTACCTCGTGTCACGCCTCGATAACCAGGACATGCCGACAACCGAAAAGCTGGCGTATTTTTGCTTCTTCCTTCAGTCTCTCCTGCAGGGCATCCAACGTCTTCTCATCGGTCGCACTACGGTGGGGATCTCCCTACTCGTCTTCAGCGTGCTCTACGCGGGGATTTATAAAGTACTTAGGAGGTTGAGGAAGCGGCTGGTTCGCTTTGAGGACGAGAAAGTTTGGAAATATATTTGCTATAATATATTCAGGACGAGCATGCAGGTAAGACGCGGCGTGGAGAGGGACAAATTCAATTCGATAAAACTCATGCACGTTAATACTAATATTGTCTCGCTTCGCTGCAGGCCATGGTGCCTATCGTGTATCTCTCGAGTGAGAGCCTCGGTTGCATCTTCGCCAAAATGCCTGAGACCGACGGGGGCTTCGACACTTGGCTGTCTTTGGATTACAAAGAGTGCGGGAATATAGTAACATCGAACCACGCGATGGCGTTCCATCTCTCGATGTTGTTGGTAGTGAGGGTGTACATTCTGCCGTTTGAGAAGAACATCACAACAACTGACATCAAGAATTGGAACCTGGGGGCGAAGCACCAGATCCTTCTCATCATGTGTCTTATTGCTTCGCTCTGTGCCCTCTTCATTTTTGCCACCCGCAGGGAGGGAACTAACAAGTACACGTACATCAACGACGTCAACTTGACGCATGTCCTTCTGATGATTCTTCATTGCTGCTGGGGTGTTGTCTTCGTAACGTTTAGTCTCGACGCCATCGTTCAAGCAAAGCGCGCTGAGGAAGGGAGGTCCCCAAAACAGGTAAGAAGCTGCGAAGGGGGGGTCATCGCAACTTTTATTCTCACTCGTCGCTTCGCTTGTCGCTTCGCTTGTCACAGGAGAAAATTCCGTACTGGAACAAATGGCTCTCCAAGGATGACAATTACGCTTTGGCCCCTATTTATCGATATTTTTTCTGCACCCTGCTCCTTTTGCTCCCGGCAAAAATTTTCGTGGCCACCCTGACTGGCGAGGGAACGTCCTATAAATGGATCTCGGTCGTAGCGGGATCTCTCAGTTTCCACCTTGCGGTTGCGGCCATTTACATAGCTTCGAACCCGAGGAGAAAGGGCTACCCTTTGAGGGAACTTTTCGTCTACGTCTTAACCATTCTTTTGGTTCTGGTCGCAATGCTGTACAACGAAATCAATAAGTACGCCTTCACTAGGCCGATCAAGGTTGCAGAGTTAGCTTTCGGAGTAGTTATGCTAATAGTTTTCTGGCCCATAGTCCTCGGAGTCCGCGGCCTCATAAAACATATGCCTAATCAACGTCTCAAGAGACACATTCGCGACATTGTCTTCAGGGGCTCCTCGGCATTTTTCTCGCCTCTCCTTTTCATAACGATGGAGAGCATAAATTGCCCTCTGACCATGGACGAAGAAGCAGGAGACTACGATGAGGGGGCTTGCGACGCAGTGGTGGTCCCGTGCAGCACAATGTGCCATCATATATTTTTCGCTTTGATGTTTAACCTGTACCTAAGGCCGCACGTCGTCCTCGACGCGAAGAAGATCATGATGCTGGATGGAATTCCCTGGTATCGTGCGTTGCAGCTCATCTGCATGTTCATTGCGACAATTGTCTCTCTTTACGTCTACGCCACTCGCGCAAGCGACGTGGTGCTTGCTAAGAAAGATAGCGGTGATCTTGCAGACTTAAGTTACACATTGCGAAACGCCTCGGTTGTTGCGGTATTTTTTTTCTGGACTCTTGCCTTCTTGACTGAAATGATTGTCATCCGCTGGGGTATTGAGCGGGTGGAGCAGGTCGCTGAAATCATCGAAGATGAAGACGAAGATGAAGCTGCACGGCCAAATTCAACGTCTCAGATTTCAAATGCCGGCGACGATAACGAAGAAACAGTATTTCACGAAGCGCTTTCACCGGCGTACACCATGACTTTCAAAATCTTCCTTTACGGCCTGGGCGTTGGTTCTCCACTTGTCCACATCTTCTACCGCAATTACTTCAGCTACTATTTCATGACGCTCATCGAAGTCCCGGTTCTTCTGAGCGTGGTCATGGTCTTCGCCTCCTCGCCTAAGGTGAGAAGCTGTCTCATCACTCAGTTCCTAACCCGTTTACGCCACTGCAACACAATTCTAACTCATAGCTTTGCTACTCAGAGTTTTTCATCTGTAAGAAGCAAACTTTTCCTTACGATACCTTACCCCATTTTCAATTTTCTCTTCCTCCTCGGGGACATAATCGCAGCGGCAACCAACGACGACACACTGCGTCGCAAGGAAGGCTACACTGCGAACATCGCTGGGCGCGTCACTATAATATTTTGTAGCGCCTTTTGCTACCCGCTCATTTCAGACACTGCCACGCGAATAGCGCAGTCGTTATCACCCGAGCGAACTGAGCGGTTTTTAAACTCCGTCTTTTCCAGGGCTGTCTTCATGATGTGAGCGACAGCGAGAAGGAGCGAAGCGACGAGCATGCAGAATGTTTTACTAATTAAACCTTAACAACTCCTCGCTACGCTCGTCGCAGGATCCCCCTTCTATACTTGACGTTCGAAGCATCGGCCAAAGTACTCGCTTATCTATTCCTGCGGAACGACAATAATGACAATACACACACCCAAAATTCATGGTCAGACAATGGATACGATCGACCGTACACCGAATCCCTGGCGATGACATGTCACACGATTACTTTCCACCTCGTCATGTCTTGGTGCCTGCTGGTCTTCGTCGCCCCCTTCAAGAGGCAGGCGTCGACGAAGGAGGTGAGACGCTGGGACACCCACTGCCACCTTCTTCGCCGTTTCTAACGTCACTTTTAAATACCCCCCTTCTTTCGCAACTCGCTTCGCTCTTCGCAGCTCTACATGTTCAACCTTTCCTGGCACATGCGGTTGCAGCTCTCGGCCGCATTCGTGGGCTCCATCTGCAGCCTAATTCTGTTCGCTGTGCGCCACGTGTGGACGTGGAATACCATGAACAAGGGTCTCAGCTTACTTTGCAAGACGACCTGGTTCGTCATCATCGTCTTGGAAGTCAGAGAAATCAAACAGGAGGAGGTGAGAGGCTGCGTGCACTTGATATCGAGGTACGCGCTACACATTTCTAACTCGTCGCTTCGCTCGTCGCAGCGATCGACAAGTCGAAATTTAACTTTGAACGACTTGGACGACAACAGGTTCGGCAGGAAGAGCCAGGCTGGAGGGGACGAGGACGAGTACGCAAATGAGTTGGAGCTGTGTGAATTTTAAAAATGGAGCATTTCGCATTTCGCTGATTAGATTTGTAACTATTAAAAACAGGAGCTAATTAAAATTAAACAGATTGTTATTCGCGTCTACATCATCGCTTTCCTCCCCCGCTCACGACAAGCTTGGAAGATTTGCTGCCGCCACCCCTGCTGTCAAAGCTGGGCTGGTCGACGTCCTGGTTCGGGTTGAGCATGTTTCTGTACAGGACCTGGCTCGAGTTGGGGAGCATCGTGATGTCCTTCTGCTTCGTGGGCGAAAGGCCCAGCTTCAGCAGTTGGTCTCTCATCTTGGTGATCTCGATCCTGCGATGAGCGAAGCAAGCCGCAAGGAGGAAGTGTTTACAGCGTTAGAAAATCGTGTTCGGAGTTGGCAGCAGTAACTCTTCGTAGGGAAGTATTGGCTAAGAGCACCAAGACGCCTTCACCCCCCCTCTCACCTCTGCATCTCCATCTCGCGAGTGCGCTGGTCGAGCTTCTTCTGCAGGATGGCGTTGTCCTCCTTCAGGGCAGTCCCCATGTTGCGGGTGCGGCTGCCCTTGCTGACCCTGCCGTTGGTGCGGTCCACCTCCGCCTGCAGGTTGGGAAGCGTCTTGGCGCTCTGCGTCAAGTTGCCGCCCCTTCCCGCGTGCAGTTCGGCCAGGCTCTTGCTCACTCTCATCTGCTGCCCGGTCAGGGGCATCGGCATCGACTCCGGAGAACCACCCCCGCTCACCACTCCGGTCACCCCTCCCTCCACCACGCTCCCCATTCCGAGGCTCCCCATGGAGGCCTGTTCGTCGACGGACGCGGCATCGAGCATGCGGCGGCGGCGGGCCTTCTCCTTTATCTCGTTGAGCGAGTGGGTGAGGGTCTCCTTGTCTCTCTTCAAGGAGACGTTCTCCCTCCTCAAGTTGTTGCACTCCGTCACCAGGTTCGTGTTCTCGTGGAGCTTGCTGCGCTGGTTCCTCTCGCTCGCCTTGAGCTCGACGTCGAGGCGGCGCTTGAGGTCCTTGGCCGTCTTCTGCATCCACTTAGTCTGCCTCTGGGCCTCCATCGCCTTCTCCGCGAGCTCGATCTCGTCACCGGTGAAGTTCTTCCCGGGCTTGCCCTCGCTATCGCCCCCGCCACCGTATAGGCTGTCCTCGTCGGCGTCGTCCTGCTCCACGACCTTCTTGCTGGTCGTGGAGCTCTTGATGGGCTTGGCCGTCTGCTTGGAAGTCTCGCCCCTGACGAACTTCCTGTAAGCCTCCTTCACGATGGCCTCGAGCTCCTTGGGGGCGCTAGTGCCCACCATGGCCGTGAGGTCGCGCTTGATCGCCGACAGCTCGTTCTCCTTGTCGCGCACGCTGTTCCTGACCCCCGTGATCTCCTTCTCCATGGTCTTGATCTTGAGCTCCTTCTGGTTGAGCCCGCGGTCGATCTCCTTCTTCTTGTTGAACTCAATGACCAGCTCGTCGTACATGCTGCGAACGTGCTGCTCGAGGCCTTCGATGTGCTTGGAAATGGGGCCGCGCTCCTTCATGAGCTGCTGCAACCTGTGGTCCAGGACGTAGCGGAAGTTGTCGAGGGTGCGGTTGGTGCTGCGCAGGTGAAGGATCATCTTCTCCTTGTCGCCGAGGGCGTTCTCGCGCTCCTGCAGGTGGAAGTAGTTGTGCTTGAGCGTCTCGTCGAGCTTCTCCCTCCTCGCCTTCTCCTTTCCGAACTCCAGCTCGTGGTGCTGTGACCGGACCTTGAGCTCCTCGTTCTTCTTCTTGAGCTGGGCGCGCTTGGTGTTGAGGGTCTGCACGATGGCCTGCATGCGGCGTGTGGAGTCCTGCTCGGCCTTGAGGTCGGCCTCGGCCACAGCCATGAGCTTCTGCAGCTCCTTCTCGTACTCGTCCTCCTGCTGGTCGAGCACCTCGCGGTACATTTTCTCGTTGTGCTCGGCGTCCTCCTTCATCCTCTGGATGATCATGTTGAGCTGCTTCTCCTGCTTGATCGACTTCTGCTCGAGGGCACGGGTCTGGCGCTCGTGCTCGGCGGCCTGGGACTCCAGGAGTCCCTCGCACTTCTGCTGCATCGCCTCGATCTCCTCCGCGAGGCGGTCGAAGCGCTCCATCTCGACGGCCAGCTTGTGCTCGAACTGGTTCTCCTGCTCCTGTGTAATTTGCAGGTGGTTCGACTCTTCGATTTCGAACTTCTCCTTCTGCTCCCGCTTGTAGTGGTCGAAGCCGTCCTGGAGCGACTCGTAGCGGTTACGCTCCGCCAGGAGCACAGTTTCGCGCTCCTCAGTGAGCTCCTTGAACTCCTTCTGCCACATGCTCTCCTTGTTGTGGAGCTCGTACTCGTTCTCTGACTTGAGGTCGAGGAGCTTCTTCTGGAGCTCGCTGACCTCCTCCTTGCGCTCATCCACCTCGTCTATCGAGACGAAGACCGCCTCCATGTTGAACTGCCTGATGTCGGGTTCCAGGGAGGACTTGGTGTCGAGCCCGCGATCGACGATTTGGAGGCCGATCACGAAGACGGTCCCGTCCTCCGCCGTCGAGAAGAGGTAGGAGTCGTCGTGCGATATCTCCATGGACGTGATGCCCCTAATGTCCACCGACCCGCCGGCGCCAGCGGAGGTCTTGTACTGGTGCGCTCGGTACACCCTGTTCAGGGGCTTCTCCGAGTCGAGAGGCCAGTCGTAGGAGAGGATGTTGCCGCCAGAGGTTCCCGCGAAGAGGTACTTCTTCGACTTGGAGAGTGCCAGGCAAGTTATGCAGTCGCGAGGATCGTCGCCGAGGACTATGTTCTTGACGGCGTAGGAGTCCTTGACGTCCTCCTGCCAGCTGAGCTCGACGAAGTAGTTCTCCGTCCCGCAAACAGCGACGCGGTTCCACCTCTTCTCCTTGTCCCCGTCCTTGGTCGAGAACTCGGCGACCATGCCAGTGTACGAGGTGGGCTTGTTGAGCATGTTAATGTCGTCGATCCTGCGACGAGTGTGTTCGCGATGTCAGAAACGGCGTAGACGGTGGTAGCAGCTACGTTACGTGCGGGAGTATCGGCGATGAGAGCCAAGATCTCGTCAACGCGCCTTCTTAGCTCGTCGCTTCGCTCCTCGCAGCCTCTCACCTGGGGTTCTGAGGATTCATGACGTTCCAGCCCCAGACGTTGCCGTCCATTCCGCAACTGTACATGATGCTGTCGTCGGGGGAGAACAGCACGCGCTTGACCGGAGAAAGGTGGCCAGAAACGCTGAGGATGTTCTGAAAGCCCGTTTGGGCATTATAATCGTAGGTCGAGTAGACCGAGATTGAGATTCCGAGGCAGCAGGCGAACATGTGTCCGCCGTTGCAGAAGGTCAGCTCCCTGCAGCCCTTGACGGGAAGCTGCGACGAGGGGTGACGTTAGAAATGGCGAACGAATTTGGCAGCAGCAACGTTACATTTGGAAGTATCGGGCATGTACGTTGATATCCAGTACACACGCCTGGCCCTCGCCGCTCCGTTACATTTGGAAGTGTCGGGCATGTACGTTGATATCCAGTACACACGCCTTTTCAGCTCGTCGCTTCGCTCCTCGCACACTCTCACCTCCCGGAACTGCTTAAGCTCGTCGACCATGATATTGTAGAGGCGAATGCGCTCGCGGAGGGCGACCAGGACCTGGGTGCCGGTGGGGTGGAGCGCGACGGCGGTGGGCTCGTCGTTGTGGAAGTCCTGAGCCAGCTCGCAGTGCCACTTGATGTAGTTCCAGATGCGGACCGTCCTGTCCGAACCGACGGTCGCGAGGAGCGGCTTCTGGGCGCACACGGAAGTGTTGATGATGGACCCCTCGTGGGATCCGCCTGGGATGATGTCGAGGAAGGACGACTCGGCCTGCGCCTCGTCGATCATGTCCACTGAGCCGAGGGGGAACGACAGGAGCCTGCAGTTCTTCGAGAACGCCACGACCTGCTCGTCGTTGTGATTGCAGCATATGGAAGAGAAGGATTCCTTTCCGCAGTAGAAGGTCTTGATGTGCATGTAAGGGTCCTTGCGGTCGTCCGTCTTCTCGTAGACGGAGAAGAACCCGTTGTTACCTCCGAGGATGAACCCGCGGGAGGAGGCCGCAATGGTCTCGATGCGGGTGGATCCGCGGAGCAGGACGGTCATGGTCCTGCGGTACTCGAGGTAGGGCGGCTCGTCGATGGACTGGAAGAGGAGGACGGTTCCGATCCTCTGCCCTCCCATCTCGGCGCTGGTGCCCTCGGTGACGGCCGCCATCCTCTGGATTCCTCCGTCGGTGTTCAGCCAACAGTGATCGACAAAGTGTTCGTGCTCCTTGAAAATGGGGACGGGTTTCACGGCGGCGTCGCCGGAGACCGACCAGATTCGGAGGTGCTGCTTCCCCGAGGTGGTGATTTGAATTTGTCCCGATATCGAGGTGGGGGGGCAGCTCACTCGGCTCACGTTGGTGGCGCCCAGGGAGATGGTGTGCTGGGGGTTTTTTGGGGTTAGTGGGGGGGGGGGGGGGGGTGGCTTGATTGGATGGCGGGCGGGGGGGGTCTCACCTTGACTTTCTGACTCATCCAATCCCAAATGATCATGTCGCTTCCGGCGATCGTAATCAAAGCCTGGCTGTCGCCAGTGAAGCAGCAAGCAGTGAAGTTGCCGTCCTTGCTCTGTTTAGGATAAATCACCGTCTTGACCCTCTTCTTGGTGCGCATGAAGTAGACGCTGCACTGGGCGCCGTCGTTGGGGCCGCACTGCTCGCAGACGGCAACCATCTTCTTGGAAGGGGCCAGGGAGAGAGAGAGGATGGCCCGGACGTTGGGCGCAGAGCCTTGGAAGAAGGACATTTCATTGTCGTCCGCCCAGAAGAGGCAAAGGAGCTGTCCGACTGGGAAGAGGAGGGCCTGCGGGGGGGGTTGGAGGGGGTTGGGGGGGCGGAGAGGTGCGGGGGGGAGAGGGTTAGGTTTTGGGGAGGGGTGGGGAGCAGGGCCGATTTGTGCCTAGAGACTTACTTCCTTAACCTGTGCATTCTCCTTCTCGGCGTTTACGAAGACCACGTTGTCCCGGATCGGACCATGAACACCAAATCCGTGAACGAACCTAAAGGAGAGGAGAGCGCGCAAGTTAGAATTTTTGCAAGATTGTTTGAGCAGGTCGTTAACCTAACAGGCAGAATCGTTATCGCTGACTTACTCCAAACGGCAGCCGTCCTGGAGCTCTGCGTCCTTATTACGACGCCTAGTCGCTTTGGGCGGAGCGCCGCCCATGATGGGAGTTGGTGGCATCCCTGCGCAAGTGAGATTACTTTTTCCGTGATTTGCTCAAAATAATAATTGGGTTTGGGTGCAGGGGGTTATGATCATTTGTAAGGCAAAAGAATTGTAGATGGCGATCACTGGCCAGGATGGACGCGTTGACGAGTCTTTGAGGAGGTTGCAGACTCAAGTAAAAAAATTGCGTGCAGAGAACGCGGAGCTGAGGAAACAAATCCCCCCTCAAGCGCCATCTGTAGGGGAAGAAGGGAAACAACTGCCTCAACAAGATCAGCCCCCTTCGGCGAAGACGAAGGACCAAGAGCGACGACGGATGTCGATTGCTCTCGGGGAAGATTTCGGGGGAACGTCGCTCTTGGACTCGTCCCTTGCGCTGGTTCCGATAACGACACCCCTCTCAAAGGCCTCTGTGTCTGAGCTTGTGCAGTCTTTCATCGACGCCGTGAAGCTTTCGCACGGAAATATTAAAGCTGACATAAGTGACTGGTTTAAGAAGGAATTTCCCTCTTACGACGGAAATCCACAGCTGAAGGCTGCTCTAGACAACTTCCAGTCAATACTCATCGAGGTTGCGAAGAAGTTGAGGCCACTGATCAAGATGAGCCGTATTGGGCTGGGCGTTAGGCTTTTCGTTATTGCGATATGTAGCTACGTCGATATGGCCACTGATTTGCTAGTGTCTTTTTCTTTCTTTGAAAAGGGAGAGACCGGGTGGGGGACCGCCTCGCTATCTTTTGTTTCTGCCGGAATATTAGCACAAACTCTTGTCGCTTGGATGCAGTATCGTGGTCAAGGTACGAAAAAAATGTTTCTCATGATGTTACTCGCGTTGACAGGCCTGCTTCCCCTAGCAGAGGCCTGGTCCGTGTTCAAAGGCGCTGAGCGAACAGAAGATCTGGCATTTCATCCGACTTTCATGCTTGCTGCAACGAAGGGGCTTGAAATTTTGCTCGAGTCTTTACCAGAAACAATTGTCCAAGGTGTATCGATTTTGCGGTCCCCAACGGAGAGAATCACAGCAATCAACTACTTTGGTATTGTGTCATCCTTTGCCTCAGCTGGTCTCATCCTTACAGACGCAAGCTTAGGAATATCAAGGTCGCAGTTGCTAGATTCTTGTCCTAACCATCCTGTTTATAATTTCATACCTCTAACGACAAAGAGTTTGGTAGCTTCTTTTGGTGGATTCGGCGTTATGACAACCTCATATTTCTTCTTGACCGCCTTTACAGTATCAATAGTGTTCATTCAATTCGGTGGCACGACTGTCCTTGTTGCGATTGTCTTAGAAAATATGTTAGTTGTTCTTTATAAACATTTCGTGGACGGTGAATTATTTGCGTTCAGTTTATCATCAGCTCCAGGAGCGGTCAGTAAGACGTTAGGCTTCATTATTTTTGAGATGTATTATCTGTGTGCAATGGTTGGCTATGCTCCTTTGCTAAAGAATCCATGTGAGCTCGGACCTCATGTAACAGCATTCATGATAGCTTGGCGAGTACTTACAAATACCATCATTTTGGTGTTCACGCTCCCCATTTTAATTGACGACCAAAAATTGCCTTGGATGACCATCGAAGCCGGATACGGAACGATTGCCGCAGCGTTGGCTCTATTCTTTTTAGGAAGTTCCATGTTTTGGGGAAACATGAACAGCGAACATGATCGAAGCCGTTGGTGGAAAAGGCAGACGGGAAAAGATTACAACGAGGAAATGTGGGGTAGAAATGATATATTGGATGGCAAAGCCACTAAAGACGAATACAGGGCTGACTCAGTTACGACCCTCCACCCACTTTACTGGCACAAGAACCTCGTTCAAGACTGGATCCTCAACCTCCCTTCAAATTACGACACGTCTTCTCCCCCTCCAAAGTTCATGACCCAAAAATTCGAATCCCACATCATCGACATCTTCAAGTGGTGGGGAGGCGGTGAAGACCTGGTGGCCGTCGAGGCCGCTCTTAACAAATTCGAAACGTTTGTTCCTCCGAAAGTTGAAACTCAGAAGAGCGGAAAGACAACGAAGAGGTTCAAAAGCAACAATAAGATAGCTCCCGCAAAAGAAAACTAAAGCATAAACATTTGAATCAAAAACAACTTCTCTCGCCCTCAGTTACTCCCCCCCCCCCTCCTAATTTTCCCCCTTCTCAAAACGTCCACTCTCTCTTCTTCTGCTCCTCCTCCCCCTCCCACCCTCCGAACCAGCATACCCCATGCTTCCTCGTCCCATCGAATACGTTCCTCCCGTGCATCGTCTTATAGTTGTCCAGCAGAACAACGTCACCCTCGTTCATCTCAACATACTGGATATTATCGTTCGTAACCTCATCAAGATGTTTAAGGTCCTCATCCGAGATGTCCCCGTCGTCTCCGAAGAACATGTCCGATTTATTTATCCTACTCGCGCCGTCCTCGAACTTTTCCTTCCCGTATATCTCCTCCCTCTCCTTCCTCAACTTACTAGAATGACTATGAACATTACAAAACCACGTAGGCTCCCCGCTCACAGGGTGTTTCACGACGGGAGGCTGAGGGGGAGCGCGGGCCTGGAGGAGACGGGTGTTGTCGTAGCCGCCTTGCTGCTCGAGGAGCTCGACGCTGAAATCTACTTTGGAGTTTATGGCGAAACTTGCTAGGCCTTTTAGAGCTCCCATTAACCCGGGTCTAAGAAAGAGTTTAGGGGGAGGGTGAGAACTGAGTTAGTAATGTTAATTACTTTCAGAATCCCAACCCCCCCCTCCATAAACGGTCCCTCCCTCCTCTCCTCCCCTCCCTCTCAACTCACCTAACGACCTCCGGTAGATTATCAACCCACCCGAAAAACGGCAGTTCCATAACCGAGTACCTAATGCTGCGTTTGTAAAGCCTCTCCATGACGTCTTCTTTGACGTCAGCGAATATCTTACGACCGTCCGCGATTAGGAATTCACCTGCGAGATAATAATATTTATATGTCATGGCTTAGTCAGAAAAAAACCCGTCTCAAAACACCACAATATACATAATTAAGCTTCCCCCCTATCTCACCTCCCTTCTCAGCCTTCTTAAAACAAACGAAAGCCGCAGCTCTAGGCGCCCTCGTCCCGACAAATTCATTATGCATCCCAATAAAAAAATTCTTCCTACTCTCTTTATTAACAGCCTCATAAACAGCTGACGGTTTTTTAGTAGGAGTATCACCTTCGATTGTAGGACGTGCGGATACGGAGTGGAGAGGATCGAGGCAGGGGAGCATGCCGAGGGTTTCGTAGAATTTTATGAAACCGGGTTGGGTTGACATTAGACTGAAGTTACGGAAGATTACGGCGCCGTGGAGGATCATTGAGTCTTTTATTTTTAAGGAGTTTGTGGAGAGGTAGTTTAGTTGGGCTTCTTCGGTAGGTAGATCGAGGTCGGTGCAGTCGATTGTTAAGGGGAAGGTGTAGGTTGATGATTGTGATTTTTTCTAGTGAGAGTAGAGGTGAGAGTAGAGGTGAGAGTAGAGGTGAGAGTAGAGGTAGGGTGAGCGTTAGGAAACCTGTTAGGAGTAGTTGTCTGGAGATAATGTAGGGCCGTCCATGTAGGGCCGTCCATGTAGGGCTCGTTACTAACCTGAAGTTCCTTAATTTCGTTAAGCTCACTATTAAGCTCATTTCCCAAGCCATTTCCCCATATAGTTAACGGTGAAAGTGGTGTTGCTATAGCATCTTCAATAGGTGCTATTTATTAATAATGACGATAATAAATGAATGTTAGATTAGTTATCGTATTTATCAAAAATCTGACCCTTCAATATAAAAACCCTATGATGACTTCGCGGGACGTGATGGAGAACAACTTACCTACAGGTGCTACGCTACTTTTTAAAGATACACTAGAACGGAAGCGCACAACATTAGAGAATCCGGACACGATCCCCACACCAAACAACGCGCAGAGCGTTACTTTCATTTTAGATTAAAATTTGAGGAAATCTCTGGAATATACTTTATAATTTATAAATTCAGTTTTATAATGGCACAACGCGACTTGACAAACCAGTTTATACGATTACGTGAACAAGGGAACAGTTCGCGTTCAATTCGATCAAATTCACCAGGTACGAGTTCCTTCAGCAGAAAATATAATATGCATATAAAAGGGGAGAGACGAATCCTACACGATCGGGAGAGGAACCTCGACAAGTCTTAAAGTATTGCAGCTGCTGCTGTGTAATGTGTGTCCCATACGCAACCCTACTACAGTCCTAGACGCATTCCCATAATATTCCATATGTGACACAATATTGAACGCTACATAACAGTAATTACAGTAATTACAGTGAACTATAAAACCCATCGAAAAAAAGCCAAAACCCTAACCCACCCACCCCTCCTCCTCCTCCTCCCCAAGGCTCAGGCGCAGGTTCCCTCCTCGATGATCCTGGTTCAGCCGGTTGGTCCCACCCCGCTGAGACTCTCCCTCCCCTCTGGGTCGACCTCGTCGACCAGGTCGACGACGACGTAAGGCAGATCAATGATATGATGGCTGAATTGAAGACACTGCATTCTGATAGGATTAAAAGGTGAGGGCACGATAAGCGCACGGACGATAACGTCGTTGTGTTGGGGTGTGGTGTGGTATGTGGAGGGAACGTCTGTGCTGGGCGGAGGAAGGAGCTGAAGCAGCCAAGCGGGGAACCGCCCAGGCGATCGCTTTTCACAGGCGACCGACAGACGTTGAATCTCACACGATTAAAAATCCCGCCCCACCCTCCTTTTTCATTCTCTCGAACGTCGAGCAGTGTATTCGACACAGATCTGAAAGGTCGAGATCGAGAAATTGAAGTGACTACAAATAACATCACCGGAAAGGTAAAAGTTTCCTTTCTTTTCGTCCTCCTCTTAGAAACCCCCTTTTTTAACACGTTCCCCTCCCCCCCCCTTCCCCTAATTGCAGTTCCGACACGCTGAATCTCTGTTGAAGAAAATTGGGAAGGTTGCGGAGCCAGGACAGACCTTAACTGACTCGGAAATAAAAGGTAAAGAAAAACACCATCAAAACCACAACCCGCCCACACCCTTACACATTCCAACCCTCTCTCCTAACCCCCCCCCTCCAGTCCGCGCGAACATCCAATCCTCGAACGCGAAAAAGCTCCAAACCCTCTCCTGCACCTTCCGCAAACAACAAAAGGACTACCTAACCTCCATATCCTCCCAAAAATCCCTCAACGACACCCAGTTCGGCGTCGACCTCACCCCCTCCCCCGTCCCGGGCGCAGGCTTCAACCAACAGCAGATGTCAGTCGTAGACGATTTAGAAGGTATAGTATCCGAGCGTGACCTTGAGATTCAGCGTATAGCGCAGTCTATCGAGGAGCTGTCGAGCATTTTTAAGGAACTCGCAGTGCTGGTTATTGATCAGGGGACGATATTGGATAGGATTGATTTTAATATGGAGCAGGTTGTGGAGCATACTAAGGAGGGGATTAAGCAGGTGAGAGAGGGGGAAAGAGAAGGGGGGGGGGGGG
>BRXY01000087.1:18609-39575 GCA_030267945.1 Triparma strigata
TTTTTTTTTAACTTTTCGACACCACACCGAAAACACCCACCTTCTCTTATATAAACATCTTACCGTCTACTTCCTCTCTCTTCCTCAGCTTGAGAAGGCCGAGGAACACCAGAAGTCAGCTCGCCCAATCAAGTGCATCGCGTGTCTCCTGATTATGATCGCTGTTATGTTGACGATTCTTATACTTAAACATCGGTAGGGAGGAAAATGGGGGAGGGGTGTAGAGGTTTAGGTGGGGGGGAGGAGAGAATATAATCGAGGAGGATTTATTATATTTCAGCTTTTTGAATAAGTAAGGTTTTGGTTTAGCTTTTTTTTTACGAGTCTTCTTCGCTTTCTTCTTCTCCAATCTCTTCTTCTTCACTATGTTCCTCTTCATTCTTTTCCTCTTCACTCTCTTCCTCTTCACTCTCTTCCTCTTCACTCTCTTATTTTTCAAACATTCCCAAGGTGTTCTTCCCCTCCAGATCCCAATCAGTTAACCTGTCGAACGATGAGGCGTAAGCGAACATTCCCGCCATGGTTGTAACGTTGGATACGTCCCAAGAAGACAGATCGCCGTTGAACGCCTCAGCTTGCTGGAACATCCCCTCCATGGTTGTAACGTTGGAAACGTCCCACGAAGACAGATCGCCGTTGAACGTCAAGGCTTGTTCGAACATCGACAGCATGGTTGTAACGTTGGATAAGTTCCAAGTAGACAGATCGCCGTTGAACGCCTTCGCTTGATTGAACATCCCCTCCATGTTTGTAACGTTCGATACGTCCCAAGAAGACAGATCGCCGTTGAACGCCGAGGCTCCCTGTAACATCGACTCCATGGTTGTAACGTTGGATACGTCCCACGATGACAGATCGCCATTGAACTGTTCTGCCGCTTCGTAACCGTGCTCATCAGCACTAAACAAATCCCTCATGTCCGTCACCTCCGACGTATTCCAAATACTAATGTGACCGTAAATCTCCCTCGCCGCCTCAGCATCCTCACACCACGCCTTCGCAGCGATCTTTACATCAGCGTCGCTCCGCTTCAGCATCGAGTCCAATCTCGGCTTAGCTTTCGCTCGGAAGCCCCTCGCTAACTGCGAAGCTGCGTGAAGCTCATCGAAACCAGAAAGGAACGAAACGATGTACCCCTGAACGTCCTCGTTGAGTTGAGGAATCCTTGCCCTCATCTCATCATCACGACGTTTGGCCTCAGCGATGATGAAAGTAGCGAGTGATGAATCTAGATGACGGATTTTGGCGCGGTCCAGCTCGGCCTTCAGAGCAGCCACAGTCATGGTCGAAATGGCGGAGGGAGCGGGGGGATCGGATGGAACTGGCCCCAGATCCCACCTCCTCAATGACGATATCGCTCGTCAGCGTGTGGGTGTGAATTTGATCGTCATCGTTCTCATCTCTGGCTGAGCGCTTAGGCATGATCGACGTATAGCAATCAGCAGTTGAAACTTTTCACAGCCCTTCCCCTCACTTTTCCCCTTTTTGTCACCTCGATTTCATCCCAAGGACCGCCTCTTCATCGACGACGCCGCCTGCGACATCTACAGGACGAGAGCTGCAACCTCCTCATCTGTCGCATCTTGGGCGTCAAGAAGAACAAACGCCAATTTGACATTTCTTCTTTCGGTATCTATTTCTGTCGATGATCTACACGAATTGCTGCCTGCTTTTAATACTCATTCTATCAGAAGTAATGGAAACGATGTCCTCCACCCCAGCATCACTAGACGCGTCCTTGTCAAAACCTGTCCGCGATACCGCCGACAAAATAAGTTCCTCCCGCGCCCTTCTGACTTCTCGATACCCCTCTTTCCTCACCGACCCCTACGCCCACCACTTCGGAACCATGAACGCCTCTCGTCCAACTTCCTCCCTCTCTCGGATAGCCACCCGCACCCGCGTCTTCGACTGTTTCGTCGAATCAAGTCTCGAAAACAACTACACCCAATTCATATCCCTCGGCTGCGGGTACGACTTCCGCTTTGATCGTCTCGACTTACCTTCATCAGCAACAATCTACGAAGTCGATCAAAAAGAAGTCATCCAGAACAAACTTGAAAAAATGAAACAGCACTCAATTCCTTCAAAACAACCTCAAATAAAACGCGTACCCTCCGACATAACTTCCCCTACGCTCTTCAAGGAATTACAATCTAAAGGTTTCGACCCTTCCCTTCCGACCTGTATAATCGCTGAAGGTCTCCTCTACTATTTTTCCCCCGAGGTAGCGAGGGGTGTAATTCGGCGTTGCAGGAGCGCATGTACGGACAAGGTTTGCGGGATGTTCTCGGCGGTTTCGGAGGAAGCTATTGGGGGCATGGGTGGATTGTTTCGTTGGGGGAGTGATGATGTATCTCAAACGTTCACTCAACAGGGTTGGGAGTTTAGTACGGCGCTGGTTTTGGGGGAGGCTAGATGCGGAGGGGATTGCTTCAACGACTTTTTGAAGGAGGTGAGAACATGTGAGGAGCGAAGCGAAGAGCTTATGAAACGCGATTTCGGGGTCAAGTGCAACTTCTGCAACATAGCTGCTGCCGACTTCACCATGATTTCTAACACTATACACACCTCCTCTTTTGCGCCTCGCTTCGCTCGTCACAGGTAGGAGAATATCAACCCGATAGCTCCGAGATTAAATTGTCGACAACATTGATGACGGAGACTAGCGGTCCGTTGACGACGAAGAAGACGTTTTATGTCGCCTGTCATTCAGAAAATAACGAGCACAAGCCTTTCAGCGAGATTGAGACACAGACACGCGATAGTGCAAGTAGTATAGACGGCAGCGACACTGTGGTGGTCGTCCTTGGGAAGAAATTGATGAAAAATGGAGAGATGTCCAACGAACTGAAAGGGCGGGTCTTACGGGCAGCTGCCCTAAACGCAACGTTCAGCAACGCGACGATAATCTTCTCTGGAGGTTTAGGCGAAGCTTCGCAAATGCTTTCCTACGCTCGCTCAACTTTCGGGCCCTCCTCCTGTTCCAATGTCGTCCTCGAGGACCAAAGCACGACCACAAGAACGAACGCTCAACTAGTAAGCAGCATCATCAAACGGAACCCTCAGTGGAAGAAAGTTTACATCGTTACTAGCGTTTATCATAACAATCGAGCTGTTGGGATTTTCCAAGAAACGTTGTCGGCGGAAGGCATCGAGGATGTTAGTATTTTCGGCCATCCAAATTTCTTTGCCTGTCCAGAATCGGCTAGCAAGAACGAACAAAGACACAAAACTAAATCATGAAAATTTGTATTTGAGATATTCCGCGTTTCTACTCCCATTCTCTCTCCCAAACCGTGATGACAGTCTCTCCTTCTCCCGCTCGTCTTTTAACTTCTTCTCTGACTTTCTCTTCGTTCCCTTCCCAACCTTCAATGTCCAGAACGTCAACATTCTCCAACCCTTCTCCTCCAACCCTCTTCTTCCACAAATTCGTCAGCAGCCTCAGCGCCGTCTCCCTCGAGTCGCTGCCTTCCTTGTTCTTAATAGGTGCGAACTGCGACAGAGCGTGCGAGCGTGAAGATTGGGTTGGATACTGCAGCCACCGAGTAGCGCAATATTTTGTGCGCCGTTTGTTTGTCGCTTCGCTCTTCGATTTCGTCATTCGTTCGTTCCTCGTACTCACCTCATCTTCCCTGCTAACGCTCACAACCTCCACCTTCTCCGCCTCCTTGAAAACGTCGAAGACGAAAGTCTCGAGCTTAACGGCCTCGCATTTCTTCACTTCCTTGGCTATCGGATCGTAGAAGTCAATGTTCTTTCGCGCCACATGGTAGGTCGGGGAGAGGGAGCTCAGAAGGTTCAAGAATTTTAAAGAGAAGTAGTGGGAGCAGATGTTGCCTAGGCCGTAGACGAGGTCGCCGTTGGGCTTGGTCAGCTCTTTGTCGGTGGAGGAGAGGTCGGAGTACTCGATGACGATTGTTTTGGAGGAGGGGTCAGTGGCCATCACACCTGCGAAATGTAAGTATTCGATCGACGAGTTAGAATGTTGCGTGATAGTGGTATTGAAATCTAGACAGGAACTCCTAGTGCAGCCGTATAGCGAGATAACATTCTCAGCTCATCGCTTCGCTCCTCGCTCAACACATTTCGGGCCTCACCAATTTTTTCGTCCGGCGTAGTTTTTTTTATCGTCTTGTTGCCGCAAGGCGATCCGCACACCGCGGATATGAAGGAAGGGTCGCACGGTCGGGTCAACAGATTGTCTATTCCGAAGACGTGCAAACCTGTTACGTTTTTGGACGTCAGCTGACCCAAAACAGCGTTGGTGAAGAGGGAGGTGAAGATGCCACCGTTGCCGTTGGGGGAGGATGTCAAGGTCGTGGCGGAGGAGAGGAGGATCTGGGGAGAGGCCGTCAGGTCGGAGGAGAGGGAGGGGAGGGTGTCCTGCTTGAAGAGGATGAAGGCTGCGACGAGGGTGCCGGTGCGACGAGTTAGAATTCCATTGTAGTAAAACGAGCAAAGGTTTGGGTTCGGAGTCGGCGGCATTCCCTCACCTGACTCCTCGAGCCCGTGTGATTTGTACCACTCCCTCTTCCGGAACCAGTCCACCGTCTCCTCGTGATTCACCGGAGACGTCATAATAAGAACTGGAGCTCCAGTCTTCAGGCAATTTGTTGCGCAGCGGGGGATCAAGAAGTCGTAAAGCGTCTTGTTGCGGATCAGGCTGTAGCAGCCCTTGGGACCGTCGAAGCCCAGGCGAGTGCCAGCGCCTCCGGCCATGATGCAGGGTGACACGACAGATTGACTTGACGTTGACACGTCGTCATTAAGGTCGACACAGTTGTCCTCGGGGAACGGCTGAATGCTGTCCGGGGCCTTGCTATTCAAAGCCGAGGGAACGTGGCGATCGAATATCCCCTCGAAGTCGAGCTCTGAGAGGGAGGAGAGGAGAGCGGAACGGTCATCTCCATCGAGAGTTTCTAAATGCGTGAGAATTGAAGATTGAGAGTATTTAGACACGTTAGCGAGGGTGCCTTCTGAAGAGGAATCAGCCATGTCTATAGATGAGCCTTTCTGGTTATTTGGCTTGGGCCGTTGGGTTTGCTATTAAGGAGTGAAATAAGGGCTGGGAACTTGCTGAGTGATTTCTTGACTTCTCAATAGATTTTACGCGCGAGCTACCACCGTAGTACCCCTCCTCTCCATATATATCAACTAAATAGATAAATATAGATCCTAAATCTCCCCACATAATAAAATAAGCCACTTTCTTTGCTGATGTATATTCGACCGACGATTTCACTCTTCAATTGCGTGTTCGTGCTCATGCTGTCGTCGACACGGTTCTTCAAAACACTGTCCTTCACGCCGTCATCAGTTAGATACTGCTCCCATGCTAGACTCCACACTAGACTGTTCACATCAACCTCCACATCAACCTCCACCGAGGGTTCCTCCTCTAACGAAAACAGCTGGACTGCCCCCTCAACCGTAATCTCCTCCCTCTCCTCCCCCCCCCCCGCCTCGATAGAAGCGTCCCCCTCGCACCCTGCTCCTTCCTCTTCCTCCGGCCTCGCCGAATTCAGCGACCTGATCCAGAACTTCTCCTCCTCTCCAATCGAGAAGCTCCTCCTCCGTGACTCCCTCCTAATCTATGTGAAGCGAGACGACCTCCTCCGCCTCAGAGGCCCAGGAGTGACCGGGAACAAGGCCAGGAAGATGCTCTCCCTAGTCCAGTCGGGCCTCTCCAACGACGAAGGCGAAGGGAAGAAGGTCAACGCCATAGTCAGTCACGGAGGGCATCAGTCGAATGCTATGTTGGCCTTGGCCGCTGTCGCTAGGCATTTGGACGTGCCTTTTAGGTATTATTGCAAGAAAGTGCCGAGGTATTTGAGGAGCAACCCGAGCGGGAATTTTCTGAGGGCCAAGAGCTTGGGGATGGAGGTCGTGGAGTTGGACGGGGGGGAGTACAGTGAAGGTGAGTGATGTGACCTGTGCACTGGGAGGGGGATTCACTTTCACCCACTAACAACCGCTACATTACAGCGTTTGCTACTACGCCGACTGTGGACCCTCCGTTTCCCGCACCTCAACCTTCATCCCTGTGGATCCCTCAGGGAGGGGCGTCGAATCTTTCCCTCGCCGGCTGCAACAAGCTGGCGGCTGAGATATACGATTTCTACGTCGACCACATTCCCGAGGGGTCGAGGATCGCGACCGTCATACCTTGCGGGACGGGGTGCACGGCGCTGCTGGTGCACAGGGAGATAAGGAGGCTGATGGAGAGGCACGAGGGTGAGGGGTGCTTGGAGGTTGTGGGGGTGGGGGTCTGCGGGGGGAGAAAGGGGATAATTCAGCAGATGAAGCTGCTGTCCGAGGCGACGGGCGGGGCCGGGGAAACCCTGCCCGAAGTCATCGACTGCAAGGTGCCGTTCGCGAAACCCGACCAGCGAGTCCTTGACATCTGGAAGGAAATGAAGGAGTACGGGGTGTTCCTCGACCTAATCTACGGAGCGCCAGCGTGGCTCTCTATCTTCAGAGAGAGGCAAAAAGAGGAGGGGAAGCTCAAGAACATGCAGATCCTGTACGTTCACACGGGAGGCCTCGAGGGGATTTCCAGCCAGCTCACCAGGTACAAGCACCTAGAAATGGTCGAGGACGGCTCTGTCCAGTAGAAATATGATAATATGCTATTTATTTGTTATGATATTGATACATTTCATTTTGAACAGCTTTTGATATAAAATTAATTATGACGGGCGCAGACTTGGGCTTCCTAAAGCTCATCGGGGGCTTCAATGACAATGTCATTAAGGCATTTATCTGAACTTTTTTAAAGTTTGGCGTGGGGGGAGGGGTCGTTTTAATGGACGTTCGTTGGTGGTATGATTATTAGTGTGTACCGTTAAGGAAATTCGCGAGGCTATACTACAACGTGATTTTCGAGCGATTTCAGTTTTAGGATGGTTTCAAACATTTTCTTGGCTAATTTTGGTCATATTTTTTTCATATTAAGACCTCTAAAAGGAATAACATTTCATTCAAAAGGATAAAAAAGTAATTTGAAATCGGTCTCAAAAAATTAACCAAATAGGCTCCAAAATGGCCAAAAAGTGTTCTCTTAGATAACTAAATGTACTCAGTATTGTAAATATAGAACTTATTATTTCTGTAAATCTTTTAATTTTAAAAATCTATTTTGAAAATCGGCTAAGGTGGACTTTTTTCTGAAAGTTTAAAACTGTAAAAATACTTTGAGAAGTCTTAAGGTGAATAATATGAACAAAATTGACCACAAAAATACCTCAGTCTTGAGATACGTTTCTCTGGGAAATACTCACAAATTTCAATTCTTGTTTTCTGCTTCTGTGAACGTCCACTGCTTCTTTGTTTGTCACGTGTCACCTTAACTTGCGCTAATTTCCCCTGCAATAACTTTTGCTGGCCTACTGCGCGCCCTGGAAGCGAGATATTAACAACTTCCTCAGAACTCAAACTGTCATTCCTGACCAAACATGAGTTCTTTTGGAGGGCAGGACGCCGCCAACGCCAAGGAGAATTCGAACGGTTGGGCTCGGGAGAAAGATGCCCCGAACGTGATATCAAAGAAGTACGACCCTCACGCGGAAACTAGACGACATGCCTACGAGCGAGAGCAGGGTGAGAATTAACCCTTGACCAGCCTCCCGTTTCCACTCAACCCACACAAACTCACACGGCCTAACCCCCTCAACCCTCCCCCCCCCCTCCCCCAGCCATCCGCCACAAAGCTCGCATGGCGCAGATGAAGAAGAACCCAAGCACCGCAACCACCGCCAAGCCCATGAAAACCAATAGCGCTTCGACGTTTGAGGATAGGCGGGCAGCTGTTCTGGCGAAGAAGGAGAAGGCTCGGCAGGAGAAAATCGCGAAGGCCAGGGCGAATAACGAAAAGGTCGCCGCTCGCAAGGCTCGCATGGAGAAAATCCAGCAGCAGAGCAAGCAGGCCACCACCAAGCCTGCAGTGGACATTTCGGAGCTCCCCCCAAACTCGATCCTGGAGCTCGACTCGGCCCTCACGGATGTAACCCTAACACAGAAAGAAAACCGGACGGACCCGAGAACGAAAGCTGGCGCCGGTTCTGAGTGTGCGACTTGCCGATCGACTGCGGACTTAGAGGAGGACGTTGACAACCGAGGCATCTTCTACTGCAAATCGTGCTGGGACACATGGGCCAATGAGTAAAAGAAGAGCACTATTTCCAAACTAAATATACACCAACTAATTAACCACTACTTCTCCATACTCAATACACTTCCCACCCCCACCACTCCAAACTCCAACAATTCTAATGCCCCTTCTTGGCCCGTGTCTTGGCAAGATTGGGATCCACCTTCCTCTTGCCCTTGGCCAGGATGGTCCTGCCCAGCTCGCTCTCGTGAAACATCTTGAGCTGCGTCTTCTCCACGGCCTCGATGTAGGCGGTGAAGTCGATCTCTCCGCCCTCCTTGCCCTCCTCCGTGACCTTTTGGCCCTTGGCGGAGCCAAATAGATATGATATTTTCTCCTCCATGAGGTCCCTGCCGTAGCGCGCGTACAGCATGTTCATGGTCTCGTCGATGCTGACGTAGCCGTTGTCGTTCGCGTCGTATATCATGAATTGAACGAGGTTGTAGAAGTTGGCCGGCTCCAGTCCAGAGTTGTCGTGAACGTTCCTTTGGAAGTTCAGGCAGAACTCGTCCCAGTCGATGACCTCGTCGAGGTTCTCGTCGACCTCCCAGATCATCTCCAGCACCTCCTTCTTGCTCGTCTTCTTCCCGAGCTTTTTCAGGGCGGCGGCGACATCGCTTGCCCTGATGACCTGCACTGGTCTTCGCTTTATCACATCTAGCTCGTGCTGAGAAATTGAGGAGTTAGTTTGAGAGTACTGACATGTGTGCGCGTGTCGAATATATGTATATATATATATATATATATACTCCCTTATCATTCCAAATACTCATCTCAAATATAACCAGCACCCATCAAATCTACTTACCTCCCACTTTTCAATGTCGCACTCTAACTCATTTATCTCCATATTCAATATCACCTCGTCCTCGTCGGCCATCTCGGGGCTCTTCAACAGAGCAACCCTCTTCTGGGCGGGGTATAACAAATCAGTGATCTTTAGCTTGTCCGAGAGGTTGCAAAATTGGTCGTAGACCCTGCGAAGCTCTCGCAGCTCCACAGGGGCAATGAGGTTCCCCTCGCCGGGGATCATGTTGGGAAGTGGGGCTTCTCCGTCGGACATGGTATTGCGCGACCTGGTAAAAGAAGGGGTTTCGTAGGAAAAACTGAAATCTGTGTAAAATGATGATTTAAACAATGCGGGGGGGGGAGAGATGGGTTAGCGAGGAGAGTTGGAGAACAAACACATGCACACCGCCCGCGCCAAGCATCCCAGCGAAAAAAGACAAGCAAAATATTGACTAAAGTCAGGCCCACGAAACGAAAACCCGTTCCCGCCTCACCCAATCAAATTCTTTGTGCTTTTCTGGATCACCTTAACAGCTTTCTGCAAAAAATTTACATCCTCGAAAAATCAACAATGACAGCGGCGGAGGGCCCGGCCATGGTGGAGCAGCCGCTGCCGAAGAAATTATCGAGGGATGAAATAAGGGCATCAGGTGCGTTTCGTCGCTGGTAAAAATAATCACCCCCTCTTTATATCGCCCAGCGCTGCTGCCTTAGACCCCACTTCTAACTAAAAAACTCAACCTCGACAGTGGAACGCAACAAGGCGTCTTTTCAGAGCAGAGCTGACAAAGAGAAGCAGGCGGAAGAGGACAACCATCGCTACGCCAGAAGCATGCTCATGCTCGCGAGGCTTGACACGGAGGAGCAGACTGCCAAGGCGAAGAAGAACAGGCGAAGGGGGGGAGTGATACACAATGCGGCGAACCCTCCCGATCCCAACAGCGCCTGGGAGACCAGCAGCATCAACTCGCAGTCGTCCTTGAATTCGTTTGCGTCTAGTCTCAAGTCTGCTTCTACGCAGAGGACTCTTGCCTCCTCTGTCGCGAGCAAGAAGTACACTGATGAGGAGGAGGTGAGAACACGGCCTCGTTCAGCGCACAATACAATATAATCAATATAATCAATATAATCAATATAATCAATATAATCAATATAATCAATATAATAATCTAACACCCCCCCCTCCCAACAAAGGCGGAGCGAAATCAAACCTTCACGGAGATCCAAGATTTGAAGAAGGCGATGAAGAAGTCCGACGAGCCCAATGAAATAGCACTCAAGGTGGCGCGCCTGTATGTCGAGCTCGAGCTGCAGGCCCTCAGCATACCTTTCTTCAACATAGCCTCCCACATGGTGCCTTATCACACCCCGAGGATGGAGCCGGAGGAGGAGGAGAAGGAGGCTAGGAAGCTCGAGAGAATGGGGAAAGGTGAGAGAGACACTGCCAATTGCGAGTTGTATGTCGACGCCATGCTATCGCTACGCCAGGCCAACTCTTCGCTTCGCTCCTCGCTACCGTCGGTCGCTCGTCGCAGAAATGAAGAGAAGGTACTTGGAGGAGAAACGGTTAGAGGCCGAGGCGATGAAAAACGAGCACGCTGAGAGGCAAAGGCTGAGGGTCATGAGCGCCCACCACGAGATCTTCCTGGCGCTCTTGGAGATACACGAGGCGGAGGAGGCCACTACCCACATGCGGCAATGGCTGGGCTACGCAAACTTTGAAACCGAGTTGAACGAGATGAGGTTGGAGCTCGATCGAATTCTGTCCAAGTACCATGATCTTAATGACATGGGCATGGGGGAGTGGAAGGACAAGGATTACAACGATTCCAAGATGAGAATGAATAATACGCTTGGGTCACTGAGGGACCTGCACCTGGAAACCCTGGAGGCGCTGCTTGTTTTGGAGCCAAGGTACGGTAGATTACGTCGCCCAGAGTCAAGTCAGTCAATTAAGCAATCAATAAATCTGACCCCTGTCTACTTCAGAAATGCGGAAGTCCTTCTGAAACTTAGCAGACTGCACGGCTTTGTGCGGAACTTCCAGAGAAGCCAGTATTTGTACGACATATACATCGACGTCACGGAGGGCGAGCACATAGCGGCCATGAGAACGTACAAGCACAGCGACTTTTACGACGACAAGGTCATGGCCTCCCCGAGGGCGAGGAACGGGTTCGGGAGGGACAGCGACCCCTGGGGTAAATCGGTGGGCGTTCTCGGAGCGGCACCGAGCAGGGTCGCGAGTTACGACGTCGATACTGTGTTCGACCGCGTCAACGACTCGGCAAGGCGGGATTTCACCGAGTTCAGGACTGGGGACATGACCAAGAGGGGAAAGGCCGGCACTGCCTCGCAGGTATCAGGTGGTCGCCATATCGGTTCGAGCACCATAATTTACACGGTGCCCCCTGGCGGTTGGAGCGACGACAATACGCAGATGAGGTCGAGCAAGGGGGGCATGGTGTCCGCCATCAGTAGCGGAAAGGAGGAGGTGGAGAAGGAAATCAAGCAGGTCAACCATAAACTCAACCAGGGGTACAAGGTGAAGAAGCCAGGCGACAACAGGAGGATCAAGGTCATGGCAGGTTTGAAAAAAGCCACCGTCAATGAGAACAATAGCGACATCTTCAAGAATAGAGGGGGGATAACTGACGGCGAGGAAGGCGCCTTCTTGGTGGACGACAACGGCGAGGCGCTTCAGCTTCCGCTTCCGTCGGCCAAGTGGCCGGGGGCGCCCCACGTCGTTGCCGAACCTGCGTGGAGAAAGGGAGGCTCCTTGCCCCCCCGCCTCTACGACAGCCACGACTTCCGCCCCATGCCCCACCATCAGCTCGCCGAACCCGACAAGTACACCAAGCGGCTCTCTCTATCCGTCTTCGCCGACGAGAACCAGGTGAGCATTGAAGAAACGAGAGCTGCTTATAAATTAAATTCTAACCCTCACGCCTGCCTTGCTTCTCAGGGTTCCATCGAAATTCCGCCCTTGGTCCGTTTCAGGCACGACGGCAGCGCCCTTACAGGCCGCGAGGTTAAGCGCATGTACAATATCGAGGCGAAGAAGGGCCGGTTCGGAGGAATATACGAGAAGCCGCTGCGGCCGAAGCTCGTGCAGACTTTCGGGGGGAGGAGCGAGAGGCCGACTCCGGACATGGTAGAGAGCTTCAACAGGGACTTTGCTCTGAACGACAAGAAGAAGGCGAAGAAGAAGAAGGGCGCCGAGGCCGCGGCGGAGGCGAGGAAGCTCAAGGCGGAAAGCCTGAAAAGGCGTGACCTTGTCATGGGGAAGATGAAGAAGGCGAAAGAGAAGAGGTTCACGAACGTGGGGGGGCTGCTCGTTCCGAGCAAGACGGGGTCAGTGGACTGGAAGGGAAAGCTAGAGGAGGAGAGGAAAAGGTGAGAGGGATATGGGGAGGTGTAGTGATTGGTGAGGGTGAGGCGAAGAGGTGGGGCTGCAGTATCTAACCGAATATGACTTTTATTATTATTTCAGGATTGCCGTCCCCAAAGCGACGCCTGCTGGGTATGGCCAGGGGAAGTTGATCAAGGGAAGTCTAGAGTCCGACTTGAGTTTGGGGGGATTGGGATCAATTGGGGAATGATGTTGTTGTATGTTAGGATTTTAAATATGTTTGTTATGTAATAGTTTAAAATGTTGTTTGTTTCAATAAAAATCTGTTCGGGTTTCAGCAATCATGTATGAACTTATTCCTCGTCCCCTTCGGCTTCCAACACCAGTCGTCCCACTCCTTCTCCCACCCCTCGAACGTGATCTCCTCCTCCCCCCCCCCAAACTCCTCCCTCAACCCCCCCCCCAAAAGCCCCTCAAACTCCTCCACCCCCATCCCCCCACAATACTCCTCCAACCTAGTGATAAATTCTCCGTGCTTCCTTTTCTTTCTATACTCAGGCCTCTTCTCCGGCTCCCTCAAAACCTCCATATTATTATCATCAAACGTCCACAGCAGACTCGTATGATGGCAGAAACCCCCCTTAGTAATAGCCTGAGCGTTACCTCCAACCTTCATATCATTAGATAAAACGTAATCGTTCTCCTTAGATAAAAACGTCAAACCACCAGAGAGGAGGGGACTTATATAAGACGAAAGAAGGGAACCAGACCACGACATTATCTCACGAGGTCCGAGAGTACCTACTTGTATATTACCCTGTGTTTTATTATAATGTTGGAAGGTAGGTCGGCAGATGAAAGTTAAGAAGAGGGTTTTCGAGTCTGTTATTACTGTGCCTCCTCCTGTGAAGCGTTTTAGGCAGGTTATGTTGGAGGCGGAAGGGGAGAGGTGTTGGTTTAGTTTACCGCCTATTCCGAGGACCATTGTGCGGGGTTTACCGGGAGTTACGGCGGAGGTTAAGGAGGGTGGAGGATGACGAGAGAGGAGGAGGTAAGAATGAGGGTAGAGGTTCGGGTTACGGAGGATGTACTCTTCGAGGCAGAGTCGGCCGTAGAGGTTTAGAGGTGGTAGGCGGAGGAGTTTCATTTGGCTCATAACCAATGAACGGGCTTCAGAGAAGGTTCTCTGAACGGGCTACGCAGAGGAGTGAAGGAGGGGTAGGTGTCGGCCTATGTCGGGCAGCCCCAAAAGTCCTTAAAAGGCCCTTAAAATGTCCTTAATTTGACTATTTCAAGCAATAAGAGACAACACAACCAGCAGAGCCGCGAATCTAATGCAACGAAGTGAAAAGGGTACGTGGGAAGAACAAAATCGAGATAGATCTTGAGGAGTTTTGGGAATTGTCCTGCAAAAGGAAGAGTACTATTTTACATTGATTATTGAACGATATGTCAAAGAGAACGTCAGAAGATCTTGCGAATACAACCAAGATACCAGATCCGAACAATTTAGAATGCGGAGATGACGAGGAGGAATTATTTGAAGGTTCAGAGTTGGACTCTGCTGCCGACGAAACCCCAGCGATTGGAGGCGATGATTTCATGCATACAGACGACTTCAGGCGGCTGTTCGTTGGTTTCGCCATGCTTGATACTTTAGTTGCGATGCGTTGGCTTGATAAAAAATGGCACAAGGTAGTTGAGAAGAAGCTGACTGAGTTTGAAGATGAGCCTCATGGCGAGATTATTGTTCATGGAGGGAATGATGTAAGTTATGAAGCTTGGTCTGATGCGAGGGAGGAAAGGATGAAGGAAGTGACGAAGGTCGTCTTCCTTTTGAATATTACAAATGTCGGAGATCGTGCCTGCTACATCGCCTCCAATCTCGTCGTTGTAGACATCCCCGAGGGCATAACAAGTATCGGTTGGAATTCCTTCTGTGGCTGCAGAAGTTTGAAAGAGATAAAGTTCCCAAAGTCGTTGACAAAAATTGGTAGATCATCTTTCGATAGATGCTCCAATCTAGAAGAGGTCGACTTCCTTCATACAAACGTTCATGAATTAGGTCAAGAAGCCTTCAGATATTGCACAAGTTTAAGGGAGATGAAGGTCCCGGACTCTCTTCAAAAGTTTGGTTGGGGTGTCTTCAACCGCTGCCCCAAGCTAGTCCCCTCCGAAATTGACGATGAAGACAACGAGGCGGTAGTCGCCTACCTCCGCTCTATACAATAATTCACCCTTATGACGTTTTGACAAAAGAAAGCACGTCGAGGTTTTCTAGTACAACAACAAACAACTATAACACTATTATAAATTATTCTTTTCCTGTTCGAATGCATGTCAGGATTTCTTTTCTTTCCAATCACAATGCTCTCCTTATCATTCCCTTTCCCTCCTTCTTCCTCTTCAACTCGACAAACATGTTCATAATAACGCCAACCCTGACAGCAAAGAAACGTCGAAGAACTATTTAACAAGGTGACAATATCGGTAGCTTGTGGAAAATGTTACTAAATACGTTGTTCGATGTTAAAACCTGAGAACCTGAACCTGAAAAATGACATTTGGCTCTGGATTTCCCAGCAGAAAGACGATTTTCAAAATCTTCCCCGTCATTCGCTGCCTCTTTCGATTTGACATCGCCGAGTTAGGGCGAGTTGTCTAAAATTACACAGGGGCGTGCTATTTTGCAAAAGACGCCTGTAAAGTCTTAATTTAATCCTCCTCCTTAGAATTTGACTCAGCGCACCTTCGGGACGACTTTTGTCCTCATGCTTCATATTCCTTACCAAACGTTGCAACGATTCAATGCCAGGCACAGTAACTTTTATAGATTATCACGATCATTAGAGCCCTCATTAGAGCGATCAAGGGCACCGACAAGGGCACCTAACAGGGCACTTTCTGCACTGGTACCTAACAGGGCACTTTCTGTAACTAGCAACAATAGTACTGAACACAATACAAGCTACAATAGTAGTGGCTACAATAACACCACAACCACGATCCGCACGAACCTATTCCAGCCCTTCCGTCCACCTCCACCTCCTCCCCGTCCCCTCCTCTCTCATCCTCCCCGCACAATCCCAGGTTCCCGCGTAACTCTCTCCCCTCTAAACTGTCCTCCACCACATGTATCCCTTCAGGACATGATTGAGCTTAGCAGGAGGAGTATTGAGGATGTTGTTAGTTTGAGCTTTAGTCATGCTCTTTATTCCAGTGAGGATCCGAATGAGGCTGTTAGGTGAGGGAGCCTCATTCATGAGCAATTAGGTTGGGGGAGAGAACTCAACCATGGTGACTATGCATGTACCGTTCATATAAAATATAATGAAGCGGTACTACCGACCGACACACACGATACCCATACACTACTAACACCCAACCACTCCCTCCCTCACACCACCCACACCCTTATACAGCCGCGCTACCGGAATAGTCTGGTCGCAGACTCCACCCGTCTCCTCTCACTCTTCCCCCCCTCTCCTCCCCCTCTCCCCCCCCTCCCCCCCTTCCTCCCCCTCCTCTCCTAACCCCCCCTCCTCCTACCTCCCCTACAAGCTCTCCTCCCCTTGGGTCGTAAACTCCAACCTTTTAGAAGATCCTTCAGGCGAGTGGAGGGTTATATACCTTCACTTTTTGACGGGGGTTAGGAGGAGTGTGCAGATTGGGTGGGGGGGGAATAGGGGGACGGATGAATGGGAGGCACACTTTAAGGTGAGACAAACGAGCGAAAGAGCGTCATGAGGACACTTTCAGTAATGCATTATTCTAACTCCCCTTCTCAGGACCAAGAGCGTACCTTGAAGCTCTCCTCCCAAAAGCTTGAATCCCGAAACGCGAAAATCCGCAAGGACCCGTCCCTCGCCTCCCTCCTCCCCCCCGTCCCCCTCCCCCCCCTCACTCCCCCCCCCAGCAAATCCGTCCAGTCCCTCCCCTACATAAACTGGTTCAAATCCTCCCCCTCCCACCCCGACCTCTTCGACCCGAACTTCCTCCCCTCCCAATACGCCATGGAATACTTCCGTCTAACCCTCGACGAAACAACCCGCTACAATCCCAAATTCCGTTCTAACATCGACAAACACTCCCAAACACGTTACGATTTCACACACTCTTCTCTCCGTGCTAGTTTAGGTATAGGTAGTGATATCCTAACATATTATTACAACATCTCATTATCAGATTTATGCGTCCCTCCAATCGGTCCTGTATTCGCGACTGCAATGTCATCTGGTGGGGTTGATGATGAGTATTTTAATGGACCGAGGATGAAGGGGGATAGTGTTACGATGGGGGAGGCGAGTGGGGGGGGGTGGGAGGGGAGTGGGGCGGGGGAGTTGTTGGGGGTGTGGAATGGGGAAGGGAGGGGGGGGGGAGGGTGGCAGGGACCGAGCAGGTGAGGTTAGGAAACGAAGAAAAACCTTCTGAATAATTCGGGCTGACATTGTTTGTCGAGCAGGTGGGACGGGTGGGATGACGGAGGAAAGGTAGTGCAGAACTCGAAGCCAATTGAGAGGGACCTTTACGATGTGGATATTAAACCCTTGAAGACAGCCTATGATACGGCCATAAGGTGCATCTGCCTACAGATTCTGCTGCACGGCGAAGTTTCCGTCCGTAAGTCCTCGCTTGACCTGGGACCTGGTCTGAAGAATCCCTCGTCTGATGAAGTTCCGCCGCCGCCGAATCTCATTCCGACGCTCAACATCGTGCGGTACGTGGGGGAGGCGGATGTTGTTGAGTCGTCGAATGTCCTCACGACTTATGGGGAGCTGTTGGGGGAGATGCTTAGGGCGATAGGAGAGGCTACGGCGGCGGGTTGGGGGGGAGGAGGGACCAAAAACATGCAGAAGGTCTACGGGGAGGAGTGGCCGGGAGGCGTCTGCGGTCGAATTCTTGACATTTTGGAGGGCCGAAGGGACCTCACGACCCCCACCGAGCTAGACAAGATCGTTAACATGATCCTCCGCTACACGCCGATCGAGGGTCGGCTCTTCAGCGGCAATCCGAAGTGGGAGCTGTACTACTCCGTCGTGATGGAGTCGTTGATAGACCAGAAGCGGCCCGCGAAGGCTGTCGAATACTTTGAGACGAAGGTGAGAAGCTACGAGGAGCGACACGACGGGCCAGGAATCGTTTAATTTCGTTCTCCGGCTGCGCTAGTAGCTCCAGTCTAAATAGTGACGCCACTACCACCGCTATACATTTCTAACTCGTTACGGTCAATCTTCATGCGACTCGCTTCGCTCTTCGCAGTTCGGAGCCGACCCGGTCAACGCGCCGAAGCAGGCGCTCGAAGCCTTCTTCGCGGCTTGTGCGGCACAGGCGTACTTGGAGAGAAAGCACGGCACCGGCGAAGAGGGGCGCTGGGCCGAGAGGGCCTTCACTCTGTTCGACAAGGCGAAGGTGAGAGCCACTCTGTATGAAGCCCACTAATTCACATCAACACCTTATTTCTAACTCGTCGCTTTGCTCAGGTCGGCGTGTCGGTTTGGGAGAAGGACCTCCTGACCGACAGAATGACTACTTCGCTTTTGAAGTGCGCGGAGTTCTCCGCCGACTACCTGAGGTCGATCGAGCTGATAACGTCAAGCCGTTTCGCCTCCACCGACGGCAAATTCTTGAACGACGCCGACTTCATCATAAAAAAGGGCGAGGCCATGGGCTCAGTGCTCAGCAGTTGCGCCGAGGCGGGGCAGTACGGAGCCGGCGCGAGCATCGCGACGCAGCTGTGTCAAGGCCCGGAGAAGGAAATTCTTTTCTCGTCTGACTACGCCCTGGCGAAGTACATGCGGACACTCATTGCGCAGGAGAAGTACGAGGAGGCAGGTGAGAAGCTGCGGACAATGTTTAGTGCTGCGGACAACTTCTCCCAACCCTTTCTAACATCATGATCACCTCTTCCTTTGCTCGTCGCTTCTCTTTTACCAGTCGAATGCTTCACCGGCGCCGTCGAGCTGTTCGACAACGTCGAGCCGACTTCCGACAGCAACAACATTTCCCTCTGGAAGGATTCCGTAGAGCAGACCGTCACGGCGCTCGGTTTCCTCGGAGAGATCACCACGGCTTTTTCCCTCGTCAAGGGGCTGCAAAAGCACGTGCTGACCAACGAAACCTTCCACTGCCTAATGCTCGCTTGCATTCGAGGCGGCAAGCCCAGGGACGTGTACGGAGTCTTTCACTACGCCGAGAGGACTGGCTGCGTAGACGACATTCTGTGTTCGAACGCCATAATAGCATTTTCACAGGTCGACAGCCCGAAACGGTGGGAAAAAGTCGAGGAGTACATGAAGAAGATGGAGGTCGTCAGGATGGCCAAGGTCAGGGAATTCGATGGAATTCTCGGAGACCCCGACAGGAGCCTCACCGCCCCGGCAAGGCGCAACCAAAATAGTAACAGGTGAGAGGCTGCGAGGGGTGAGGCGACGAGCTGAGAAGGCGCGTTTACGGGATCTCGGCTCTCGTCGCCAATACTTCCGTACGCCACGTAATGCTGCCAAGTCCACCACCATTTCTAACACCGATAACACAACCTTCCATGCGACTCGCTCCGATCGTCGCAGCTCGGGCCCCGGCAGAGCCAAGGTATTCTGGTGGGTCGACGCGCTGGTGAAGGGCGGCATGAGCGACGAGCTGAAGCTCGTTTTCTGCAAGATGTGCAGGGGCCTGAGGGACCAAGCGCTGGCCGAGAAATTTTTGCAGTGTCTCGTGGCCAACGATGAAACCTTGGACGGAAACGCGTTCAAGATTCTGGTGCAAATGTGCGGGCAGGGCGTGAGGCGAAAGTCTTGCAGGGGCGAGCCGCTCTTTGAGCTGGGCAAGGACGTGTCCCCGGAGGAGCGAAAGGCGAGGGTGAAGTTCATGATGCTGGGCTGCAAAATGGCGGACAGATTTTTGGTCCACGCCGAGGAGATGGGATTGGGAACCGACAAGGCGGTCATGGTAGCCTTCAGTCAGTGCTTCCGCGCCCTTAGGAAACCAGAGAACGGCGCTGATTTGATCAAGGCGGTCATGAAGAAACAAGTCATCCCTCCCCCCTCTGTCTTCGCATCGGTGGCTGCGGGCGCGAAGGAGAATGGGATGGTAGAATTGGAGGAGGAGGTGAAGGGGCTGATGTCCAAGGTGGGATACAAGTGGGACGACGACAAGTTTCAAGAAATTCTCGAGAAGCAAAATAGCAAACTGGCTGCTGCTGCCGCAGAAAAGAGCGACGTGCCGACGGAGGGGATCCTTGGGGAGGCAATGAGGAAGGAGTGGTCAGAGCTGTCAGATGCCGACGAAGCGCTCCTGAAAGTTTGGGACGACCCTCAGCGCAAAGTTCAGGGCGTCGCGAAGGGGCGCCTCGTGAACTTCTTCGGGATGAGGTGAGAAGCGAAGAGGCTGTGCTCCTCGGTCGCTGCATTTTCTAACCCAATCTTATCGCTCGCTTCGTTCTTCGCAGCAACAAACAAGCGAATCCGACGCAGAGTGCTCGAAGCGACGTCAGGGCCAAGGGGGAGAAGAAAATCAAGATGCTGTTCAAGGGCAAGAAGGACGAGCCTACGAAGAAGAACCCCAACCCTAAAGTGCGAGCCCTAGAGCTCGACGAGTTTTTGAAGACCTGCAATACCACTGCAGAGGAGGTGTCGACGCGACTGCACGTGGCATTTACCGCGAAAGGAACGAATTCAATGCCTCTCGACGTTTTGTGTAAGTTGGCGATGGTGCCCACGAAGCGACGTTTCGGAATCAAGGCCAGGGATGTCGTGGGACACGTGCTTCCAGATGCCGAGATTTCCGTCATAGAGGAACAGTCGACGGAGAAGTGCGTCGTTTATAGAGTTGTCATATAAAAATGAAATTTAAATTGATAATTTGATACTTTTCCTATTATTTACTTCCGGCGTTATGAGATAACTCCGCCCTCGAGCTTGACAGACCTCCCGCACAATTTTACAGTGTCCTCCTGGTGCGTGACTACGAGCAGGGTGGTTCCGTTCTTCTTGCACGACGCCAACGTGTCCTTGATGGCTCCCTCTCCCGCTTCGTCTAAGTGCGTGTTGGGCTCATCTAATATGACCACCGGAGGGGCGCCGACGAAGGCCCTCGCAAGGGCCAGCCTCTGCCTCTGCCCTCCGCTCAGCTTGCAACCGCCCCGGCCAACCTTCGCCTTGAAGCCACCTTCGAGCTTCTCGACGAACTTTGTGGCCCCGACCATGTCGCAGACGCGACGGCACTCCTCCATGCCCATTTCCTCCTTACCGTACATTACGTTCTCGAACACGGACAGGTCGAGGAGGGAGGAGTTCTGCGGCACGACGCCAACGCAGCAGTCTGAAACGCCAACGTCGGCCCCTCCCACAGTTACAGAGCCCGCGCCGGAAGGAAGGGGGTAGAGCCCGGCGATAATGGACGTGAGGGTGGTCTTTCCCGAACCGTTCTCGCCGATGATGGCCACAATCTCGCCGGACTCGATATTGAGGCTGACGTTTGAGAGGGCGTTGGTGGAGGAGGAGGAAGGGTATTTGAAGGTCAGGTTTTTGACGATCACGGAGCCGTCCTTGGGCTTGGCGGAGGTCTTGGACGCCGTCTTATCTTTATTGCTCTGGCACTTGTCGATCAAGCCGTAGATCTTCACGGCCGCATCTACACCCGCCCCGAACTCAGACATTGCCTGCGGCGAGTGGG
>BRXY01000087.1:39613-66013 GCA_030267945.1 Triparma strigata
GGGGGGGAGGGTTAGAATGAACGAAACGAGGTTCGCTTTTCGCTGTCGCTCACCTTTGCCACTCCAGCCGCTCCCGCTCCCAGAAGTGCAGTGTAGGTCGCATAAGACGTGAGCTGGCCGGGCGTAAGCTTCCCCTCCTTGCAGAGCTTTCCTCCGGCCCTCATAACCCCACCCAGCACGAAGCCGGTCGCGGAGAACATCGTGCCGAGGAAGAGGCCTTCGGCGATGCTGCATAGGAGGGAGCGAAGAGTTAGACATTTGATTATTTATTCACCACCAGCGTTGGACGCTCACCTGGTCTTCTTGGAGAGCTTGGTGGTCTTGGCCATGAGGTCGGCGTAGGCCGCCTTCTCCTGCTCCTCGGTGTTGGAGAGCTTCACCAGGGGCAAGTTCATCAGCCTCTCCTCACTGAGCTTGTTGGCCTCGTCCTCTACTTCGGTCTGGGCGGCCTTGTACTTCTTTTTCAACTTACTCAGCACGACGCTGCCGACGCCCACGCAGGGCACAACAATCCCGGAGTACATGGTCAGCTGCGGAGATATGCTGAACAGCATGTACATACCGTTGAAAGTCCCGCTGGTGCTCCTGAAGAGGGACACGAGGGTCGACGTCACGCTGTGGGCGGCGGTGGGGACGAGGGTGTGGAGCACGAGGGTAGTGGAGGGAAGAGTGTCCTTGTCGTAGGTGGTGGACAAGTCGGCAGTGATCAGGCCGGTGTACACCTCGTTCTTCATCTTCGCGATGATGCGGGTCTCCGCCTGGGACAAGAGCGCAGTGCGGACCATGGAGCCGAGCCCTCCAATGCAGAAGAGCGTGGCGGCCTTCGTCCACAGGGCAGTGTCAGGCTTCGAAGAAGACGAGTCGTCCAGCAGACGGCCCAGCATCTTCGGCAGCGAGGCGTTGGCGTACGTCGACGCCACGAAGGCGACTGATGCGAACGAGAGCCTGCAGTTGGAGGGCGGTGGGTGAGTGTTTTGTGTTCGGGCCCATGCGCCATAATTGACGGGAGACTTGAGGAGGACTTACGTGACCCATTCTTCGCGGGCACGTTTGAACAGGCGGCTCTTGGCAACCTTCGCCGCGGCCTTCTCTTCGGGAGTCTTTTTCGGCTTCTTCGCCATTGCTTTTCTCAGGAATCACTTATTTCACACATGCAGTGGGAGGTTTTCATTGTAAATTTTCAACAACACGATCTCGTGTCAAACCAACGAACAAATATTCGGGATAAAAATTTATAGATAAAGTAGAGCGAAGTAGCAGTAGTACGCTAATCGGTAGAAGAAGTGTTCTATAATAGAAAATGCCGCCCAGACGAGCAACGCGTTCGAGGTCCAATTCGGTGTCTTCAAATGCCAGCGACACTTCCGCAAACAAAACAAAAACGAATGCGAGCCCCGCGAGAAAGAAGCGCTCGCGGTGGGGAGACAGCGGCGAGGCGGAGGAGGCCCCTGCTCCGTCCGCCAAGAAGATGAAAATTGAGGGGGGCGCCGCCGCCGAGGACAGGGCCGCTGCGATTGCTGCTAAGAAGGCGAGCGTCGCGGCGAGGCTGGCCGCGGCCAAGGAGAAGAAGCTGGCAGCCGCCAAGGCCAAGGCGGCTGCGGCCGCGCCGAAGAAGGCTCAGGTCTTTGAGTTGGACCTGAACGACACTGGAAGGACCACAACTATAGCCTCCTCCCTGGCCGCGGACCAGGAGCGCGCCGCGGAGGCCGCCAGCGCCAAGCAGCCCAAGAAGAGCTCCAATCCCTACCTCGCCCACTTGGACGAGGAGGAAGAGTTCAGCAGCAGCGGCTGGGACAGCTCCTTGAAGACCACCCAAAGAAACAAGGTGAGTTGGAATTGACTGAGGCCACTGCAGTCACATAAGGAAGTACCACTTTCCCGCTGCGGCTTCTAACCCGGTCTTCACGCTCGCCTCGCTCATCGCAGCGCTCGAACAAGGAGTTCAATTTCTTCGAGAAAGGGCAGATCATGGAGAAGGCCGCAATCGTCAAGGCCAAGAGCGCGGAGGTGCTGAAGGCGGGCTACGGCAGCGGTAGGAAGCAAATCACCAAGAACGTCGCCGCCCCTTCGGCGACCGCGGTGGTGCAGGCGGACGTTTTTGGGGGAGGGGGCGGCGAGCTTCCTCCGAGGAGCGACGTTTGCGGAAAAGTTCCGCTTGCCATGGAGTGGTGGGATTACGACCTGTGCCCGAAGGAGACTCTGGACGAGGTGAGAACGAACCGCCTGTATAAGCTGGAGCAGTCAAGGAAATTTATTCTAACTCGTCGCTCCGTTTTGCCGCAGGTTTCGAGGGCCGAGAAGGCGAGGAGCGCCCGGATCATGGACTCCAAAAGCAACTCCACAACGGAGTCGACGCAGCCCGAGATCAAGCTTGACGTGGCCAAGATTTTCAAGTCGCTCGACTACACACAGGCCAAGACGCACAAGCTCGTGGAGCACCCCATACCGGTTAAGCCGTTAAACTGGAGCAACAAGCCCCCCCCTCAGCCGACCGTCTACCTGACGCAGAAGGAGCGCAAGAGGCAGCGCAGGCTGAACCGCGCCGAGAAACTCCAGGACCTGCGGGACAAGCAGGCCCTCGGCCTCGTCGACGCCCCCGAGCAGAAGCTGACGCTGGCGAACTTCATGAAGGTCATGGGGGACAGCGCCGTGATGGACCCTTCCAAGATGGAGGCGGTCGTGCAGAAGCAGATCCAGGCGAGGCAGGACAAGCACATGGCCGACAACGAGGCCAGGAAGCTCACGAAGGAGCAGAAGGACGAGAAGAAGGCAAAGAAGCGCCTCGAGGACACCAGCAAGGGCCTGAGCGTCGCCGCCTTCTTCGTCCTGGACATTTCGCATAGGCTCCACAGGGCCAAGGTCGATCTGACGGCCCAGCAGAACAATTTGAGCGGGATCGTGCTGGAGTGCAAGGACCTCGGCTGCGTGCTGGTCGTCGAGGGAGGGAGTAAGGCGATAAAGAGGTGAGGAGCTGCGAGGGGTGGAGCCCGAGCGCAAAAGCTTTAATCTAACTCGTTCGCTCGTCGCAGGTACACCCGCCTCATCACCCACAGGATGAAGTGGTCCGGAGACGGAGACGAAGACAGCGACAGCGAAGAGGAGGAACTGGAGGAGGGTCGTAACGGCGTGCAGCTTAGCAAGTACAACCCTAACAATTACGCCAAGGTGCTCTGGTCGGGGTCGGCGCTCCATAGGAAGTTTCAAGGGTTCAAGTTCCTGCAGAGCTTCTCGGAGAAGGAGGCGAAGCAACATTTGAAGGACTATTCACATTTGTACGGGGAGGCGGTCGCAACGGTGGGCGGAGGCGCGAGCAGTTTAGTCAGTTTCGTAGGGGCTGAAGATGTGGCGGTTGAAGAAGTCGCAGACGCAATGGACGAAAGTTGATGGATGGTTTTTGTTTTGCTAATAAAATATGTCATTATTTTATGTGTTTAGTTGTTGGCCTGCCCAGTCTATTATTTCCTGGATGTCGGCCTCGTCCATTCCTCCTCTTGCAATTAATTTCGTTTCAACACCCCCTTCAATTTTCTGAACATCTCGTATATTCGTTTTGTTATCGTCTATGAATATTACGCTTCTGCTGCTGCTGTTACTGCTATTCCGCCCGATAATATCAAGGATGCTAACGGACTTCGAGCAAGGCATGCCCAAGTTATTACATTGAACGTCTTCAAATCCCGATATTCTCTCAAAGCAACTTTCGGCTTCTGGGCACAATTTCCTCAAACACTTTCTAATGACGAACGACGAATTGTTGCTCAGAATAGAAATTCTGCAGCCTTTGCCTTTCAATTCTTTAAGCATTTCCACGATCATATTCATCCGATGTTGCGAACCGAAGACTTGATTGACACTCGCAACTTTATTGTCCGAGCTGAAATGAAACTCGCTAGTCTCAACGCACGTCAGCGTCTGGTCGAAGTCGAACACGCAAAAAACTTCTTTACCAGAATCATTGAAGGACGAAGATTCAAGCGACACATCCACGGTCTTTACCAACTCATTAACACGTTCTAATGCTACCGTAGCGCCGAGTTTCATGCACGCTGCGCCTCCATACGCGCACCCTATCCTTAGACTTTCTAGCATATCTTTCTCTTCCATTTTAAAACTTTTTAGGAAACCAGCAGCGAACGCGTCGCCTGCTCCCGTCGAGTCGACTACGGAATGTACAAGAGGGGAAGATGAGGTTAGGATTATTCCTGAGTTTCTTTTTATTATGCATGCGCCGAGGGAACCTTTTGTTACGATTGTGTATTCGACGTTTTTGGTGAAGAATTTAACGTAATCTTCGGAGGTTTTCGTTATGGAAGATGCTATGGAGGTGGCTTCGTTTTCGCTCAAGATTAGGTAGGTCGTGTAGGGGAGAAGGTGGGAGATTAGAGAGTAGTCAGAAGGGTTGGGACTGAATTGAGGTACGAGAGAAGTTGTGCGGCCGTTGGAGTGGTGGGATTTTAGAGTGAGGAGGATGGGAGAGGTTGAAGGAGAGGAGCGGAGGGTGTCCAGGACTAAGGTCATGTTCATTAAGCCGGTCAGGTGAAAGTGGGATGCTGTGGTCGGCGGAGAGAGAGGAGCAGGGTTGAGGTGGTTCATCGCGCCGCGGTGGGTGAAGAAGGTACGCTCGGACGATACCGAGGACGTCAGGACCACGCAGTGGCCTGTCGCTGCATTCGAAGAGTTGTCGAAACAGTGTGTTGTGACTTGCGGCAGGGTGGAGAGGTGCTGTAGTAGAATTTCACCGTAATCGTCTTCAGTGTTGAAGGCGGTGTGGAATTCTACAGTAACATTCGGTAGACTAGCAGTATTGTCAATATAGTTTGCCGTAAAGTGAGTGAGGAAATTGATACCCGAGCCCCCAGGTGCAGTCTTCACTGGCGGTATCAGCGTATCTGAACCAGGAGGCGGTTGCAAATTAGGCGTTTGAATCGTTACGTCAACGAATACGTCTCCAATCACGGTCAAATGGAGCGGCGAGGAGGACATGGTTGGATTACAGTAGAACTATGAGCAGTTCTGCCTGGATCCAGGCATTTTTTGCTGCTCAGCTTTGCTTACTGACTGTTAGTATTTATTTGCGGCATTATGACATCATATCATAAAACCATCACCTCAATAAACGAAATTGTCCAGAGTTTGTTTTAAATTGTTTTATGCTCTATCTACCTTTCAGAGCAGCCAAACTCACTGCCCGGCAGGATCTCAGGGTGATAAAATTTAACCCCGTACGCTCTTCTCACACATGCAACCTCTCTCTCCTTAGACTTAGATCTTAGACTAGCCAAATAACCCAAAAATGTCTTCACTACCTCCCTCTACCTCCCCCATGTCAATCCCCGATTCCTCCTCCACCTCCGCAGTCCTCGAGAGTTCCTCCTCAACCCAACCAACCTCCAATCGTCCCCTCGGCGGCGACTGCCTCGACGTCCTCCTCGTCCTCCCTAACCCAACCTCCACCGAGTCCTCCGGTCAGCCTACACCCTTATCAAGCAGCGACTGGATAGTATCCTTACGTCGAGAAGGTAGAGTAATGCGTTACGCCAAGAGAGGCGCAAAAGGTATGCGCAATCTCGCGAAGTCTCTCGGCCGTCGCCTCAGCGTCAGCGGTCCATCCGAGAAGGACTTGCAGCCGACGGGACCGGGGGAGAAGGCTAGGCATACGGGTGTGCTTCAGGAGACGTTCGATGATGATGTTAGCGACGAGGAGGAGGATGAGGACGATGACAACGAGGAGGACGATGAGGAGGAGGACTTTGAAATGCCTAATGGTGAGGGGCAGGGTTCGCCTAGGTCGGAGAAGAAGAAGATGAGGAAGAGGTAAGAACGTTGAGAACATATTCCCACTCTGGAGGCTGCACCGCTCTTTATTCTAACTCCTCGCTTCGCTCTTCGCTCTTCGCTCTTCGCTCCTCGCAGGGACACCCTCAAGGCGATGGCCAGCGGCTTTAAGGCGAATTTGAAGAAGATGGCCCGCCCTTCGACGACTCGTCGCAGGTCCGTCTCCGAGGATGATTCCACGTACTCCACCGCGTCGACGAACTTGTCGACCTCCGAGCGTTCCCTTCCGTCGATAATGAACTCCTCCTCCTCCTCCCCGACTTCGTCGGGAACCTCCCCCGTCAAGCAGACCTTCATAGGCAGTGACTCCTTCACAGTCCATGTCTACATAAACTCCTCCGAAGTGACAGAGCTTCAAATGAGGCTTGTCCCTCCAAGCCCTCACGCCATCTTCGTCCATTCAAACAGGTAAGCAACCCCAAGGCGCTGCGTCGATCACTACCACTCTTTGCACCTGTACTTATTTCCAAACTCACGTTTCGCTCCTCGTCTCGGCTCCTCTTTAGTACCAAACCCGACCCTCAAGTGATCCACCGTCTCATCGAAAGCGGTAAAATCCTTAAAGGCATAAACTCAGTAATCTACGAGAACATATACCAAACAAACGGACGCACAAAATCACGCACATGCTCCGGCCGAATATTCTTATGGAACCATGACGATATATTAGTCGTCAGTGATATTGATGGTACGATAACGAAGTCTGACGTTGTGGGTTTAGTGGATTCTATAGGAATGGACGGAGGTTTCGGACATACGCATAACGGCGTTTGCGAATTTTACACGGAGGTGAGGAACGAGGGGAGGCAGCAAATGTGGTGATTTATATTTTATTCTAACTCGTTGCTTCGCGACAGCTGGAGAAGAGAGATTTGAGGTTCGTCTATTTGACTAGTAGGCCGATTAGTTTGATGGGCTATACTCGTAAGTTTATATCGAATCTCAAGCAGGGGTCGAAGAAACTTCCTGTTGGTTTGATGCTGTGTCACACTGGTAGCGTCAGGGACGTGCTGATAACCGAGCTGGTGAAGAAGAACCCTAACGAGTTCAAGGCGGATGTTTTGAGGAGGCAGATCGTGCTGCCCTTCGCGGCGGCGGGGAGGGTCAAGGAGAACAAGCTCTTCATTGCGGGCTTCGGGAACAAGCTGACGGACATGAAGGCTTACAGCGAGGTGGGGATGAGCCTCGACAACATCTTCATAATAGACAAGAAGAGCAGCATGCTCTGCGAGAGCGAGAGGTAAGAACGTGCGAGAACGACGCCAAAACTACGATAAATCAACGTTGACGTTGTGCTGCCAACTCCACCAACTTTTTTAACGTTGCCGACACACACAACCTTTGCAGGGCGGAGCTAGAAGTCGAGGCCTTCAATGCCGTGGAGGGAGGAGGCCGCGTCAATGCGTACAGGAGGAACAGCATCATTAATAGGCTGCCCCCCGACATCGCTTTGAGCTTGCACGAGAGGGAGGAGGAGAGGAGGAGCAGCCTTAGCATGACGGAGAGGTCCTTGAGCATGGGAGGGGAGGGGGGGGACGGGAGGGATGGGGAAGAGGGGGCGCATTGGGCTGATAGTGGCGGCGGGGGAGGGGAGGGTAAGGGCCGTCTCTCAATCAACACGGACGCGCCGGCGCCGCCTGGGGGGGGTACGTCGCCGAAGGCAAGGAGAGGGTCCGCCCTTTCACCGAAGAACTTGCTCCGCAAGATGGGGACGTTCACCGGCCGAAGCTCCGACAGCGAGAAGGACAAGGAGAAGGAGCCCCCCCAGCAGCCGTCCCAGATATCGCCCCCTAACCGCAAGATCATGCAGAGGAGCATATCCGGCAGGACGTCCAGCTTCGACATGGAGTCAGACGAAGCTCTCTCCTCGGGGAGGGTCCGCCGGAGCGGCAGCGTCTCCGAGAGGATGGGGGAGGTCAGGCACAAGATGAAGGACGCCAGCATGGACAGCTACGCGGACGGGAGGCTGCTCATGAAGATCGAGAACAGTGTCATAGAGGAGAGGAACGCGAGGAGGGCGAGAGGTTTGAAAGAAAAGCAGGACAGACTTGAGGGTCTCATGGTCGATGCGTTGAACGACGTGGAGTAACGACACACAATACAGTGAGTGGAGAGATACACAATTTTAAATAGAAAGAAAGAAGTAGCGCAAAGGTTTTTTGATCATAGAAATATTGCTTTTCTTCATTTCACTCTGCTGTGCCACCGTGCCATCTGCTGGGAAGTGCACTTGAGAAAATAAAACCAGGAAAGCCATCAAGAGAGAATCATCACAAACCCAGTTACTTCCACCCCCCCCCCCCGCCTCCCCGCTCCTCAAAATGTCATCCTCCCTTCCGACGACTACACCCACATTCACCTTGGCACAACTCCGATCCTTCCTCGACCACACTGCAGAGCAGTTTGTGCTGCAAAACAAGAGCATATCCGAGGGCGATGTTGAGTTCGTCAGAAAGATCATTCTCTTTGCGACGTCTTCCGACAACATCGCTTCTTTCGAAGAGAAAAGGAATCAACTGGTTCCTGCAGATGCAATTGCTGATGCAAGTAAACAACAGGCCATCATCACCGTCCCTAACACCAAGAGTGGGTTCTCTTCTACGGGCAAAGTCAAATCCAATCCAACTCGAGTCACTCTCATGATGAGTAATAACAAAATAATGCCTATGCAGTCTTCGACGGCTCTAAGCGTACTGAGTTCACCTGATGCAATAAAGCACACTGAGGCATACAACAAGGACCTCGAGATTGAGGGCGAGATGGTACGGCAAATGGATAATGAAATACAAATATACTCCGACGAGGAGGACAAGATGATCAACTCCGCGATCGGTCTCAACTCCGGTTTGAAGATGAAGGGGGCGATTCCATTTCAGGACTTCAAGTCGACTTTTTCGGCGACTAAGTTTTTTAGGGGGTTCTATAACGCCAAACTAGGCGATATTTATGCCACGTCTACATGTACGCTCCGTGGAAATCACAGCTGGGTAGCCGCTAGATTCGTTAACTATTATTACCGCTGCATGAATCCGGCGTTTGGAGTAATGAAAGCACAATTGGGCGAAGAAGAGATATATTTGGAAGTCCCGAACAAGCACTCCTTAGTCTTCAAAACAGACTACGCCTTTCCCTCGCCCCTCACCGACCGAGAAGCCATTGTTAAAATCGTCTGGAAGAGGCTGAGCGAGAAATCTGTCATGGTCGCGTACCACCCCCTCACCTCGCATCCTAAAGTCGAAAACAAGGACGGAAAGGCGGTGATAAGAGGATCGCTTCAAACCGCAATCCTAGTGACCCAGCTAGACGGCGAGACTGCCGAGGTCCAGTGGGGTGTACATATCAACTTCGGGGGGAATCTTCCGAGAGCAGTCATCAAAGGTTTCCTTATACCAAATTCCAACAGAATCCTCTCTCACCATCAAGCCTACTTCGTCTACTCCATCCTTCTACAAGACCTTAAGAAGACGGATGGAAAGCTCTTGGGCGAGGTATTGATCAACCAGATTAAAAAGGCAAGGAAAAGAGGGGGCTGGAAGAAGCACGCTGACCTTGGAAAGGTCGGAATCGACGAGCTCCTCTACATCTCGGCGGCAATGCGTGAGCTGCTGCCTCGGCACCCCTGGATCAGAGCGCTGCTGCACGAAATCAGCCTCAACAAGGTTAAAGCCGCACGAACAGTGCACACGGCGCTTAACGACATGAAGGATAATGACGCCATCAACTTGGCGAAGGGCCTGTCGACCATCATTCTAACAAACACTGAAGCGTCAGCAGCAGTGGACCACTGGATCGCCCAGAATCTCGCCCTTGAGGAGTTCGAAAAGGAGCACGAGTGGATGCGCTCTTTCTTCGTCGAAGTCGCTCAATACAACCTGAATACGAGCAACTTCGGCCTGAGGTTGCGAGTGTCCGCAGGAGCGTTACTCTCGACAATCGATTTAATCACCGACGTCTACATGACGATAAAGTTCTTCAACACTGATGGGCAAGAGGGTTACGGAAAGGTTAATGCGTGGTTGATCGGTTTGACGATGTTCTTCCAAATTCTAGTTGGATATGCTAATAACTCGAAGAATTTGTCGCATTTCTTAAAAGATGCGCTTGCTATATCGGTTGGATTCAAGCCCGCTCTCGATGCATACAGGGTCGGGTCAGGTTCAGAACAGGAAGACCATCAGCTTTTTCCACCCCTGCAAGATATGGCTTATTGTAAGATTGCCGAGACAGTGTTTGAAGCAGTCCCTTCATCTATCGTACAGATTTACGCTTTACTTTTTGCCGAAGAAAAGGGCTTGGACGCGATGGTATCCATTGTCGTATCTGCCGCCACAATTTCGTTCACGTCTTCCATGATCAGCTACGACTACGACACGTCGTCCGAACAGAGAAGAAAAGTGCCATTCCAGTACGGTAAGTCATCGGTTGGTATGCTGCTGACTTTCCTGCACAAATCTGACACTGTTCTGATCCAGGCTTCATCCCTGACAAGGCTTTAAGTCGTGCTATATGTTTCCTGTCGATGATGTCGCTATCGTTCGCGCACGTCATGCTTCGCACGTTTTCATACGCGTTGCTCGCAGTAACGAACCCACAGTGGCTGATGTACTATCTTGCCGCGGACATGGGACTTTTCTTTCTCTACAAGATCGTCAGGAGGGACTTCTTTTACTTCGTCAACCTAAAAGGCCTCGTTAGACTTGTAGTGTCAATTTTTGAGGTGAGAATAGAAATATTACTGTTATCCCGCAGCGAAATTCTAATTTAATTCTCCACTCTCTTGCTCGTGTCAGAGGATAGCTATAAAACTTATGGTCGACTTCACCATGCTCGTCCATTTACGTGGCTCCTGCGAGCTTGGAGGATGTTGGTTTCTAGTAACGGTTCTGCTATCAATGGCAGGCAGCATTATTTCAGTCTCATTGTATTTAACTCACTATCAAGGAGACGATAAACTCGATGCAGATATGTTGCACACAATTCTTGGCAGCCTCGGCGCAATTTGGCTTGTGTCTGCGGTCACCTTCATCTCAGTCATCAACCGTAATTACCGCAACACATTTTATAGCCTAGATACGGCCTCGGACTACAAACGAAAATGCTTTTTAAGCGCACGAGGAGATCAAGATGACCTCAAAAGTAAGATCCTCAAGGATCATCCGGGTATCTACAGCTCATGGGGCGACGAGCTTCTCAAGCCGTGGACGCTCAGAAACTGGGACAGGTGGGAAGAAGAGAAGCCGGCTTGGTTCACGGATAAATGGATTGATCATGTTCCGAACGAGTACATCCCCTACGACTGGCGGGTGAAGTACAACAAGACGAAGGGGAGGGTTGAAGACCCACAGATGCGACGGAGGTCGAGCGTACAGCAAGTGAAAATGTTGATGGGCGGCGAGGATGAGAAGTAGTAGTAGCTCGTAGGTAGCGATTTATAAAATAAATTAATCATCTTTTGCTTAATCATGCATGCTTATTTTTGGCTTTTGCTGCCTCCATTTCTTCCCAGGAAAATCTTTCAATGACTGACTCAGAGGATTTGCTGCTTTGCTGCTTTGCTGCGGAATGATTCGGGAGCAGGGAAGATATTTGTGATTTATGTTCGGCATTCGTACTGCAAATATACCCTTCGATAATCATTGCCCAATTCCTACGCTATATTGTTATCTATAGCATTGTCCAGACCCAAATGAGCACCTCCTCCCTCCCCTCCATAAGCATTCCCTCCCCCCCTACTTCGCCAAAACGACGAAGCACCTGGTTATCGAATCAGGTTCTTTCTCCCCGCTCTGCGTCCTCCGCCTCTAAGGGACCCCGCAAGCCCAACTCAAGGAAGACGCTAGCCCTTGGAATCTTGATTCCGGTCTTTACTGTCACCTCCGTCTGGTTTGTGTACCTATACGCTACAGCTAGGCGACAGAATGTTGAGTACGCATCGCTTTTCACAGATAGTTCGGAAGGATCGGACGTCCCTTATTATTGGATGTCTGTAACGATGGTTTTCGGCTCGCTCATTGCTGGTGCTACTAGCGAGGGTGGAGCTTCCGTGGCCTTTCCTGTCATGACTTTGGCTTTTGGTATCGAGCCCATCGTAGCGAGGGACTTCTCTCTCCTTGTTCAGAGCGTCGGAATGACCTCGGCCAGCTTTAATATATACTGGATGAGCATTTTAGTCGAGAGGAATACGCTTCTATATGTTAGCCTTGGAGGGGTTGGTGGGATGATTTTTGGACTTGAGTTTGTTGCGGACCAGCTACCCCCAAGTTTTACGAAAATGTATTTTGTGACTGTTTGGCTGGCGTTCGCTACAAACCTGTATTGGCTGAATTTATTCGAGGATCGTCGAACTTTCGATGTGATACCAGGTGAGAGGCTGCAAGGACGAATTCACCCCCAACCTATTCTTACTCGTCGCTTCGCTCCTCGGCTTGTCGCAGATTTCGAATCAAATAAGCAGAAGAATCGGAGCATACTTTTGGTAACGGGATTCGTGGGCGGCATCTTGTCTTCAATTGCAGGAAGTGGCATAGACATAACGAACTTTGCAGTCTTGACCCTCTTGTTCCGCGTTTCGGAGAGAACGGCCACGCCCACCTCCGTCTGTCTTATGGCCATCAACACAGTCGTCGGGGCGACGTGGAAGGGTGCAGTTCACAACAGCGAACTCTCGCAAGATTGTTTACGCTTCTTCCTCGTGTGCGTTCCGATCGTGGTCTTCGGAGCGCCGATGGGTAGCTTGTTAGGCAGCTATTTCGACAGAAAAATGCTCGCCAAATTTGTGTACGTCACTGACACCGTTCAATTCGTTTGCGCGCTCGTAACGTGCGTCCTTGGAACTATCCCGATCTTTGGATCAGCTCTCTTTCGTTGCTCCTTGCGGCGCTCTTGTTCTTCAGGTCGCTAGCTCTGAGGGGAGTGGGAGAATGGGTGGTAGAAGTGCCGACATCTCTGAATACGCCACAGGGGGTTTTGGGTGGTGGGGCAAAGACTACTCCAGGCGAAAGGATGTGGGAGGACGAGACGATGAGAAGAGAATTAAAGCTGAGGGGTGGGGACGGGGATGATAATAGGTTGTAGATATTTTTTATTTGGTACACTATTTTCTATTTTTCTCCTCCTTGACAATCTCTTTAATGACCTCCCAACAAGCTCTCAAGCCGTTTGCCTCTCCCATCCCATGCTCATCCATCCCGTTAACGTCAAAGTGCACCCACTTCTTTTTTTCTGGAACAAAATTCTTCAAGTACAGCGCCGCAGTGATGGCCCCACCTAGCCCTCCGTCCCTTGTGACGTTCGTCAGGTCGCTGGGCGAGGGTTAGAGGAACGAAGCAACGAATTAGAATAAAGTGGCGGTGAATCGACACATACAGGTAGTGCTCACCTGATTTTACCCTTCAACCTCTTCTCGTAACCTTCATAAAGCGGCATCCTCCAAACCGGGTCCTTGACTTCTAGACCCTTCCTGTAGATCCTTTCCCCCAACTCATCATCGTCTGTGAAGTACATACTGTGATTTGAGGAGAGGAAGGGAAGCGAACGAGTTAGAATAAAAACAGAATCTCCTCCAATCCTCGCAGCAACCCTTCTTACCCGACCTCCACGCCCAACGCCACCCTCGCCGCCCCCGTCAACGTCGCGAAATCAATAACATAACCTGCGACTCGCGTAACAAGTATAAGATCGAATAACCTCGTTAGTATTAAAGCTGTCATAAATCCCACCGGCCCACCATTCCCCATTCCAGCCTCTCACCATCACCTCCCTCCGCCCAACACAGCGCGTCACTCAAAATCAACCTCCCCTCCGCATCCGTATTCAAAACCTCCGTCGTCAAACCATTATCATGTTCAATAACATCCCCCAATCTATACGCTTCCCCGTTAATCATGTTCTCAACAACTGGTAGGATAAGCTCGAAATTGAAGTTTGAAGCTTTTAGTAACATGCATAAACCGGTTGCGATCGCACCTCCTCCCATATCCTTTTTCATGTTTATCATACTATCGCTGTTATAGAAAAGGTTACGGGTCGCAAGGTTTAACAAACAATAACAAACGTTTTGAGTTTAACACGGGTTATACGGCGGTTTTTATATCTCACCTAGGTTTTAAACTTAATCCGCCTGAATCAAACGTAACACTTTTACCAATGATAGTAAACAATGGTCCTTCACCTACATGTCTATATTTTAAAATTCGTGGTTGATGGAGGCTTGCGGAACCGACGGCTGAGGTTGCTTTGAATTTTAAAGAGAGTTCAGGGCCGACGATTTCTTTCCAGGGACCCGGGAGGAGGTTTGAGGTTATTGCTGTGAAGATGGTTGGGTTCAGGAGGTTGGGGGGGGAGTTTATTAGGGTTTTGGAAGCGAATATTGAGGTTAAGAGGGGGGAGAGGGAAGGGGGGGGAGGGGAGGAAAGAGAGAAGGTTATCGGAGGTGAAGGCTCGGCGTAGGGTTTGTACGAGTACTGCCCGAGGAGGATCGAGAGGAGGGAGAGGGAGGAAGTGCTCGGATCAATGTGGTAGGACGAGTGAGGGAGCTTCGGAAATTTAGAAAGCCGAGTCAAACCTTCCTTCTCAGGGCTCGTGAACACTGTAAGATTGGCGCTTAACTCGTACAGCTTGTCAGGCTTGTATTTAAGGTGTCCCGTTTCTGGCAATCTCTTAAAATCCTCCTCTGACTTTACTATCTTTAAAAGACGAGAAGGGGATGATGTTGAAGGAGAGGAAACATTTAGGATAGGAATAGGGACTGTATGGTAGAGACGAAGTGCACTAAGTGGGCCATGAAGTGGGCGGAGAAGAGTAACGGGAATTGAACGATGAAACTGAGGAAAAACAGTGTTAGTTATGCGATGCCATCAACGATGCCGCTCGTTGATGCCGGAATGTCGAAAGACGAAGAACTCTTTGTCCCTATCTTTGTGTGCCGTCGGTGGGAGGTTTTGATATTTCACTATTGTTACGTCTTTTTTGCGAACCGCTGTAAAGAAACGTAATTGATTGTACTCAAAGGTCTATATTTCTCCCGCCGGGAGCATTTTCGACGGCGCATTCAGAACTTTATGCCCTTGCTCTCTTTGACCACCCCGTTCCAAACTTGTGTGCCGCCTTGCCTCGCATGTTATGAATGTAAGGAGTCAAAAGCTATATATTCATATTCGTACCATGGCTCGCTCAACGGGACGGTAATACCGAGATATGTCAACGTTGCTCTTAGTGGTAGATATTAATTCTGTTGAAAAGCTGAGAAATCATTGTGAGTGAAAAAGTGCGAGTGCGTTACCTGTATCCTACAATATCGCAGCATCCCTGTCCTGTATCAATCACTTCAACAAATCAACCTCTAACTCTGCAATAACCTCCTCTATTCCCAATATAATTCCCTTTCCATCATCGCAGAGTCGGATCACTTTGCCACTTCATTCAATCAACAAAAATCCATTAAAATGCGTAGCCTAATCTTCCTCCTTCTTCCGCTCCTATCCTCATCCTACACTTTTCATACAAGGAGTTCTTTCTTGAAGACATTCAGCAGTGGAATTGTAGCAGGAGGTTTATTGACCTCGACGCCAGCTAATGCTGCACCTGAGGTAAGTGTAGGAAAGAACATTCGAGGCGCCGTAACATCGTGAAAGCACACACAAACATGACGCACTACACGGCCAACTAGTGGGAAACGTTTTCAGTTCGCTTATCGTAGAAAACGCTTAAAATACAGTTAACCTTAGTCTAACTCTCTTTTATCCTTTTGTCATATCTCCAAGATCTTCACGACCTCCAAAGGTGTAAAATACGCCATAACAAAAAAATCGACTCTCCCCACAACCCTCGGCGCCCCCACATCCCCCCAAGACGGCGACATCTGCGTAATATCCTACACGGGTTACTTGACTAACGGTCAGATATTCGACGCTACTCATTCGGAGGGTAAAGGTAAGGACCTGGCTTTTAGTTTGGGTAAGAAGCAGGTTATTGACGGTTTGGATGATTTGTTGAGGGATATTAAGGTCGGGGATACTGTTCAGGCTATTATACCTCCGGGGATGGCTTACGGGAGTAAGGGGGTGTGTATTGAGAAGGAGGGGGCTGAGACGGAGTGTTTGATTAAGCCTGATCAGACTTTGGTTTACGACGTCTTTTTCAAGAAGATTAGCCTTCCGCCGCCGTAAACTTTGGGGGAGAGAAGGATTGAGGGGGGGTTGGTGGTGGTGCATTGGTTGTGGGGAAGGTGATGGTTTGAGAGTAGTCGCAAAGACAAATTGATTTCATTGCAAAAAAAAAAAGCTCAGTTAAACTGAAGCTTTCAATCCGTTTCCCTCTCTCCTTTGTTCGAATTCTTCCCTTTCCCAAAAATGTTCATACCCAAAAATGTTCAAATGTTCAAAGACGCCTCTCCAAAATGTTCACCTCTCACGCAAGCGCCCTATTAATAGCTTCAACCTCCGGAACCTCAACCTCCTCCATAATAGTGTCCATCAATTTCGCGCTAACGACATACGGGTCGCAGTTAGAGGAAGGTCGACGATCCTCGAAGTAACCGCATCCGTCTTTCTCGGTGTCGCGACCGATGCGGACGGAACAACCGCGGTTAGCGACACCGTAAGTGAAGGAATCCATGCTGGGTGTGTAAGGAGGGTGGGTTGGGGGCGGGGGGGGATGAGTGTTAGGATTTTTGAGTCGATTCGAACGTTTGAATGGAAAAGCTTTCAGCGCTTATGGTTTTTTCGTCACAACACGTAAACGCGCATCATTTTCAATGATCTCAATTTGTCATCTCTGAACCTTGCAGATCTTCTTTTGCAAAACGAGTTCTCTTGTCTCACCTCGAGGTCTCGAGGGCGCCGGTCATGCGGAGTTCGTTGCCTTCGCCGTAGCAGTTCATGTGTTCGACATGTTTGGCGGCGAGCTTGTTGATGGCGGTTTTGATGTGCGCTTAGATTGGAGAGATGTGTTAGAATGTTTTTATTGACATTTACGTTAAGGGTAGGTTCGGAACGTTGTTGTGCTCTCAGTCGCATTATTGGGGACACTATGGACTCGACTGGTCTCTCTTCAAAGCACTTCTCTTACGTATTGCACGTGGAAGTCGCCGTAGTCAGAATTCAATTGCATCGTTTAAATATTTCATCATCGAGCACGTCATAAATCAATTCGCTTCGCCATTCCATTTCTTACCTATTATATCAACAGAGAGAGAGATAGAACGAAGCGTGTGTGTGTCGTTAGATTTTACAATTGACGGAGTGAAACGTTAACGGAGAGGGAAGGGGTGCTCTCAGTCGCATTATTCGGGACACAGCATGATCAGACTGGTCTCTCTTCAAAGCTCTTCTCTTACGGTCGCCCGTGGAAGTTGCTGTAGTCAGATGGCACAACAGGATATATAATATTTCATCATCGAGCTTATTATTGTTTTCTATCGCGAGGACTCTGACAAACTCACCTAAGCCCCCAGCCTCGCGCATCTTCTTCGTGCTCATGTTGGTGTGCATGCCGGCTCCGTTCCAGTCACCCTGGGTGATCGGTTTGGGGTGGAGAGTGCAGTAGACTTGGTACTGCGACGAACGAGTTAGAATTTCATAGCGCCTAGCTTCGCTCCTTGCTCCACTCATCGCTCCTCAACTTCTCACCTCCTCGCACACCCTCTGGAGGATGTAGCGGGACGCCCAGAGCTGGTCGCCAGCGTCAATCCCGACGCAGGGACCGACCTGGTACTCCCACTGGCCGGGCATGACCTCTCCGTTGGTTCCTGAGATGTCGAGGCCGGCGAAGAGGCACGCGGCGTAGTGGGCTTCGGAGATCTGGCGGCCGAACATGTTCTCGGCGCCGGCTTTGGTATGCGGCGAGCGACCGAGGAGCGAAGCGATGAGTTAGAATTATGTAGGAGTGCACGGTGAAAATTGATGTCTGTCTGAAGATGTTCTCTCATATTTTAATGTTTTGAATAACGACGCGTAATACTCAGTGCGGGGATTGAACCCGCGGCCTTCTCCGTGTGAAGGAGACGTGATAACCGCTACACCAACCAAGCGAGCTCGTTGTTTTCTGGGATAATCATCGAGTCCATTTCTTCTTCGTGTCGTAGATACAGGCGCAGTTTCTCACCTCCGCAGTAGTAAGGGCCCTGAGGACCAGGGAACCCGCCAACCGGCCACCCTAGCGGGGTGACCTGGTCGAGGTTGAACAGAGTGTACTGGGAGGGAGGGGGTGCGCGGGTTAGAAAGTTGGAGTTGAGTTGTGACGGATGGGAGTTGGATTTACGGGGGTTTGTGTAATCTCAGTTGCATTATTGGAAACGCGAAGTGTGCTCACTGGTTTCTCCGCATAGCGCTCCTCTTAGGTTTGCCCGTGGAAGGCGCGTATTGGACACAAAACGACAATTAAGTATTTCATCACCGAAAACACTCGCCTCCTTTCTCCCTCCAAAACAAAACTCTTGCAAATCCCAATCTCACCTCCTGCTCCATCCCGAACCAAACCTCCTCCTTGACGTGCTTTCCGAAGGTCTCAGCCGCTCCGGCCCTCGTGTTCGTCGGAAGAGGTGCGCCTCCCGGGGTGTTGGTGTCGCAAAGGACGAGGATGTTATCCTGATTAGGACGGAACGGGTCGCGGAAGACTGTTCGAAGAGGAGATTAGATTGCTGTGAGACGACCTTATAATGAATCTGGAGTGGAGTTGCGGTCATAGTAACTATTTATCGTATCGTCCAGCCTAACACTTTCTCACCTGCTCGGGGCTTAATGATGACCTCTGAATCTTCTCCGGGGGCTTGGCCGGTAGAACTTCCGTCGAAGTTCCAGTCCGGAAGCAGGCCGACGGAGTTCTTGTTCGACGGGAGCGTCCTGTGATATGTTGCGTGTTGCGTTTGTTAGGGTGGTATTTTTTACGATTGAAGGTGAGTAAGGGAGGTGGTGAAATGCCCTCAGTCGCATTATTGGTAAAGCGAAGTGGTCAAACTGGTTTCTCTGCATAGCGCTCCTCTGACGGGCTTGCCCATGGAAGGCGTGTATTGGAGTTTCCCGGAGCCATATTAAAGTATTTCATCATCGGGCTTCAATTCAATATCGTATTGCCCTCAAACACGCTCACCTAAAATCGTAGAACATTCGGAGAGAAACCAAGACGATGCGAGAGACACATGTTAGAGAGAGTTGACCGATAGATGTTTGATTTAAAGGGAATATGATTGAAAGTCCTCAGTCGCATTATTGGTAACGCGAAGTGCTGGAACTGGTTTCTCCGCATAGCGCTCCTCTGACGGGCTTGCCCATGGAAGGCGCCTATTGGAATTTGACATGGCATTAAGTATTTCATCATCGGACTTCCACTCTCGTAATTCTCGACTCCTCGCCCCTCACCTAGTTTTACTCCTCGTGTTGCCAATGGCGTCAATCCAGACATACTCGGCACGAATGTTCTTAGAGTCGAGCTTAAGGTCCGAGAAGAAAGAGTTGGTGACGGGGTCGAGGGCCGCTGATAAAGGAGAGGTGAGAAGGAGCGTTAGAAAATATTGTTCAACTGACGACGGCGTTCGGCCGGTATGATCGTTATAGTTGTGAGCCATTCTCAGAGATGTTGTACACACTATTAATGCGGCTCGCACGTCGATATGATACATTAGTATCTCGCGTAATAATTTAAGGCACGTCAACGCATACAATCCAAGCATTCTTGATACAAAAAGACCGCCACCTCGGGACATGCGAGAGGATATGAAAGAAATCCTTAAAATACTCAACTGCGACCTGTAATACTTTGAAGCACTACACTCCCGAACGTAGGAGCTATCAAGGCATCGCCGGGTTGCGACAGCAGTCCTAAACTCGCGACGATAAGTGTAAAAATCATGATTTGAGAATTTTGCCACTAATATTTCTAAAACGTCAATCGACCATCTTTCAGTCCTCTTACAGCTCCCTCAAAGCCTAAGCACCATGAAATTCCTCCTCCCGCTCGCGAGCGGCCTCCTGGTAAAAAGTTTGGTAGATTTATCTTCGGTGTGGCACTCTGGTCTCCACGATTCTGAGGAGCCTTCTTATCTACAAGAAGACGTTTCGTCCCCTCTTTTCCGTTCGAGGATTGTGTTCATAAATCCGGCTTTTATACCGAGGAAGAGGAAAAGGGGAGAAGGCGAGACGTAGAGGAGAGTTTTGTTGGATATAAGTGAGAATTCTCGTTAGTTGGAGACGTTTCATCCATGAGGATTTTCCCTCTGAGTTGAGGAATGTCGATGTTCGACGCGAAACATTATTTTAAGAAAGTAGGTGAGAACACACTACCCTATCGTGTTGAAGTAAAATTCGAACAGAACTCGAAATAATGTATTAACTCAAACTCTTTCACGTCACACAAAAGGCACATCCAAACGAAAAATGAAAATACTGTATAAAAAAACATACAGCACTATAAGGAATTAATTAATAATAAGAAAATAATAAGGCGGGGACTTAGAAACCCGAAAGAAAACAATTTTGTCACTAAATTCTCAAGCGTTTTAGTTCCTTTTCCATATCCATCGTCTCCACTACATCCAATCATCGGTGTAGTCACTGCCAGATCCTGAGTAGACGCCAGATCCTTCATCATCGGTGTAGCCACTGCCAGATCCGTAGCCACTGCCAGATCCGTAGCCACTGCCAGATCCTGAGTAGACGCCAGATCCTTCATCATCGGTGTAGCCACTGCCAAAGGTGCCGAAGGCTCCCACGGTAACGGAAGTCGTGAGGAGGGAGACAGTGAGGAGGGAGAGGTAAAGGAAAGATTTCATGCTGGAAGTTCGGCCGTTTGGGTTAGAAGAGGGGGGAAGGGAAGGGAAGGACAGTGCAATCGCATAAACACTGATAAGTAAGCCAGGACTGAGCGATGGGAACCAGTGGAGGGGAGGGTCGAGGCAATATTATTGCGCCGCTCAGAAAGCAGACGGAGCGATGGGAACCAGTAGATGGGGGGCCGTGGAGGGCAGCGCAATCACACATACACGCTCATGGGCCAATTCATTCAGAAGAGACGATTTTTAACGTTTGTGGGATTCCCACCAGGGCAGGTTTTTGGGGAAAAAGATGCTCTGACCCTAACGAGATTATTTAAAACACTTCGGTGGGGTTTCTGTGCCCTAGTCGCCGGTCAAGTCTCAATTATTAGGAGCCCGCTTCGACCCACACCCTAAGCAAGCCTCAGCAGCCTGCTTCGTGAAACAATATCCACAGACTGACTCACTTTTTGTACTTTTTGTTTTGACCTGGGGCTGCGCTGGGGCGCTTCTGGCGCTCTAAAGGAAGCTCTCCTTGGATCTCTGTCTTTCTCCTGCAAACTTTTTTGGCTTCACCTTTAGGACAGCTCAACGAAGAGCTGAAAAAGTACCGCGAGCGCAATTCCGATCTTCAACATGAGGTTGAAGTCCTCCGGCTACAGCAAGCGACCTCCTCTACCCCGCTTCCCTCCCCCTCTCCCCCCGTAGCCTCCGCACCCTCACCATAGTCAACATGACATGCAGGGTGGACAAGATCATCCAACTACCCTTCACCACAGCACACCGACCTTCGCGACGAGGGAAAATTCGGCGCCCTTAACGTCGATGAGCTGAGGATGGAGCTACAGAATCAGAAGAAGGCGGAGTCGGGAGTTGACAGCCTCGCTGAGGAGGGCGGCATTCATCAACGATTCCGTAAGATTTGGGGCCAGCGTCTGAAGAGTCAAGGACCATGTTTAGCTTAAAAATTGAAAAAACATACATTCCAGCACTAAATTATTATCGGTCATCTTTTTTACATTCGTTACCATTCCATGTCAACCTTCTCGCTCTCAACTCTTTTCTCTCCCTGAACTTTAACGTTCTTATGACCCCAAGGGCAATGCCTGCACCCGTTTCCGCAGCAAGGCCTCCTCTTGAGACAGGCAGCCGTGAAGACCGAGTAACCCGTATCCGGGTCGACGTATCTGTGAGAGGAAGACGAGGAGCGAAGCGAAGAGTTAGAGTAACGTAGCGGTGACCCTTTGTCGGGTTCCTTCATAATATGTCTCATAACGTACGTGTCGCGTGGCGGCTTTTCCTGGCAAGCGGCGCGGTGTAGAGCCTTGGCGAGGGCCAGGGGAAGCGTGCTGCGACGTGCACGCTCCAAAGTAGCTGCGTCTAAATCTGACAAGGTTAAGGGGATCTGGGCGGTCCAGAGGTCCCTCACCCAGGCCTGCGACGAGTTAGAATAGAGTAATGATGATAGTTGCATTTCCAAGCTCCTCACCTCCTCCGCTGCCTCGCGGTCCGCCACCGCGTGGCGTGTCGAATCGATTGAAGCGAAGAAGCAGGAGCGGTGGTCGTCCAGCACGCTCTCGCCGTCCCATCCGCCAAATACGACCGCAAGAGCTAGGTCGTTCGAATCAGATACTATATTTAAAGTGTGGCGGCATCGTAGCATAGGGTAGCGTCCGCGCCATCCCTCTATGCGTCGCCACTCTCGCTTCCCCGGCCCCAGAGGCAGAACCCATGCGTCATCCAAAATCGCCACAGCTCCTGAGCCGCGCGAGCTGTCCTGCCCCCCGACGACAACGAGAACTGCATCTGCACCTTGGCCGGCTACAGCCGAGGCGTGCGAGGTCCTCGGATGTGGTTGAGGGCCATCCTCCACAACGATCTGCGCCCAATCGCCGGAAGACGAGTTCAAAGTCCACACGTCGTTCGACGCCCCTGCCGTTGTTGATCCTCCAAAGACGACGAGTAATTCCTCAATATCATCGACCCGCCATATTGCCGCCGTGTGGTCTGTTCGTGCTGCCGGTACAGGTACAGCGCCAGTTCCGTTGCCGCCTAGCTCCCGCCAAGTCCAGGTGTCAAGCGAGAGGATCCAGGCGTCTCCGAGACGGTCAATCCCATCCCACCCGCCGTAAAGAATTGCGGCGTTCAAGCGGGGAGCGTACACGAGGGTTGGATTCCCTCTGGGTGCCGGTCCCTCGCTTGAGCACCGTGAGCATGTCGGTCCTGCGAGCGAAGCGATGAGGGAGCGGAGCGGCGTCAGAACAAAGTGACGAAATGACGTACAATAATTATACATTCGAAGTGCATCTCTTTCTCTCTCTCTCACCTTCGCACTCGGTACAATTCTCGTTGGTTGTCGAGCAATGAGTCCAACACCTCGTCTTGAGATGCAGAAGCTCCGCCGATGCAAGCGGCGCGGCACATAATTCCCGGTTGGTGCCCTTGTCGCCCCAGCCCCCGAAAACTAGAAGGTAATCACCGCAGCAAGCAGCTGCGTGGTTCGACCGTGCCGTAGGTACGTCTTCGCCGTGAATTTTTCCGCAAGTCCAGCCCTCCCACGAAGCATCACAGTCTTCGCCGATAGGCGCTGCAAGTGACCAAACATCGCCAAGACGTTCCCCCCTCGCGTCTTCGCCACCGAAGATTACCAGCCCGCCGTCGCCCATCGGGACCATAACAGAAGCGCACCTGGCTCTCGGCGACGACGTCACCAAGGGTAGAGGATCCGGGTCCAACGCTAACGCTATCCCTGCGTCATCTGAAATGACAGGCTCCCAGCGCCACGCCCTTGGGGCCTCGTTGCTTTCGACGATAAGGCGTAAGACCCCCACGAGCTCAGGGCGCATCAAATTTTCGCTGAAGTCGTCAATTTGAAGGAGCGCCGCAACGGTTTCTACCCCATCGACGACACGCGGCCCCGGGCGTGAAAACTTATTGTGGTCGACGACGAAGATTTTAGGGTGCGAATTCTTACCCTTTAGAGCAGGTAAATCCCAAAATAGCGATTGAACCTTTAACAGGTGCTCATCAACTTCAGCGGCTGCGCCTCGCGCTGTCCGTCCACAGCAGCAAATTATTACAATATCTGCTTGAGAAGCCGCAATTTCTTGAATGGTGACGATGCGCGCTGGCGCACCCGGCTCATCTCCGAGTGCGTCCACGCCCCCTGCGCGTATCCGCATGTCCGGGAGCCACTGCCCCGACGCCACCAGAGGCGCGCAACTCTCAAGTCCCAGCACCCTTGGTCGATTTGTCGACGATACCCTCGACGCGACGGCTTCGAGGCGCTGTTCGAGATCGTCGACGCATCTCCGTGCGTTTTCCGCCTCGCCAAGGGCCTGACCTAGCAACATAATTGAGTCGAGCGCTCCAGCGACCGTCATTGGCTTCAGCGTGAGCGCGCGACCTGCGACGAACAAGGTGTTTATGACGTTAGAGACGGTGACGGAGTTGGCAGCGGCGACTCTAAACTTATTACCTGCATCAAGGCCCGCGGCCTCGAGGGCGGCGTGGGTAGTGCCTTCCAATATGCCGCATGCCGGGCACGAGTCTTGGCACACCACAAAACCCGGGCGATGCGTTCTCAAAAAATCTATATTCGCAACATGTGGCTTATTATTGCTCGGCCGTGATTTTAATTTAGCCTCACGCATCTTTGCCTCCACTTCAGCCCCGGTCATATCTTCGCCGAGGTCGAGAGAAGACTGGCTCACGACGGGAAGGCGGCTCACGTTTGGAGGGAAGTCGCAGTAAGCACTGCGACCAATGACCCTCGTTTTGAATCCGTCTCCGAGGATCGCCGTTGCCGCTTCAGAGGCAGACGGGACCAGCGAGACGATGGTTGTCGCACGACGTGCAACACCCACAAACGCATTTGCAAGCTCGTCATCTAGAGGGAAATGGCAGTACGTCGCGACCGTCGCCTTGCCCACGTGAGCTCCCTCCGGTGCCGCTCTTTTGGTGTTGGAAACGAGCGCCTCGAATTCTACATTTAAAGCGGGATTTACTATGACGAGCGAAGCGATGTTAGAGCGATGCATGCCTAATGCGGAGCATTTGAACGTCGTTTTCTCACCATTGCGAATGCCGCCGCCGTTTCCTTGAGCGTCGACCAGCACGGCCGGCTCTCCACTCCCTGGCAGAGTCGGCTCTGAAAAATGATACTGCTGGCACCGCCTAGCCTTTGACGCCTCGAGTCGAAGCAGAGCCGCGATTTGCGGTGTGAGAGAAGCCGAGCAGTAGCCCATCGCGCATCGAGTTGTCATTGTGACATCGAAGGACAACACCCCGCACATGTCGTAGCTTCGACGGTCCCTCGTGATGAGCTGCTGGGCGAGGTACATTAATCCGCCGCACTCGGCCCAAATGAAACCTCCCCGCTCGGAGAAGGCCCGCACGGCGCCCAGCATGGAAGTATTCTTAGAGAGCGCCTCCGCATGAAGCTCGGGATAGCCGCCGCCGATATAGAGCATGGCAGCGTCGACGGGGAGCAAAGCGTCGTTCAAGGGCGAAAAGAACTCTATCGTAGCCCCGGCCCGCCGCAAAGCCGCGAAGTTCTCATGGTAGAAGAAACAGAAGGCGTCGTCGCGTGCGACGGCGATGACGATCGGTGGGAGCGCAGCAGAGACGGGGGAGGGAATTTGGGAGATAGGAGTTGATGTTGGTGGGGCTCGGTATGCCCTCGAGGCGAGCGAGCGAACAGCTTCGAGGTCAAAGTGTTCCTCGAAAAGGTCCTGGAGCGATGCAAGCCGGGCCCCTTCGTCCTTCAACGAGGAGGAGGACGGTGGAAGCAGGCCAAGCAGGCGCTCCTCTATTTTTATAGACTTGCGCGAAGGCAGGCAAGCAAGGACTTTCACATCTTTGGTCGTCTCGCAGTGCTCTATCGCCTCGCAGAGCCAGGCTCCGTGAGAATCGCCCCCGACTTTGTTGAAAACCGTAGCCGCCACGTTCACCTCAGTGTCGAAGGTGCGGTAGCCATGGACCATAGCCGCTGCGGATCGAGCCAGGCTCCACGCATCCACGACGAGAATCACAGGAGAGCCGAGCCACTTCGCGACCTGCGCAGTAGACCCGTCGTCGCTGGAACCGCTCCTGCCGTCGTGTAGACCCATGCATCCTTCGACCACGGCAATGTCAGCCTTGTTCTCCAAGACGGCGTTGTCAAAGGCGGCCAGGCACCGCTCGCGGCCCATCAGCCAGCCGTCAAGGTTCACCGAAGGAACGCCGCACACTCGCTCGTGCTGCAAAGGGTCGAGAAAGTCCGGGCCGACCTTACAAGGCTGCACCCTAAGACCGAGGCTCCTCAGCATCTGCATTAGACCGACTGCCACCGTGGTCTTGCCAACGCCGCTGTTCGTTCCAGCCACCACCAGCGTCGGCGTCATTATACGTTGGACTTGGGCGATGCGTGGTGGCAGTGTTCGATGCGTTACGAAAGAGACACCAGGGCAAAAATAAGATGAGTCTTAAAGTGATTTTTTGCTGAGAAAAGAATCGACATTTTTTGTTTTCTACATTAACTACGTTTTCTATAACATTCATCGGAAATTTTTTTACTCCACCTAAAAATATACACTTAATCAAGGTCCATCAACAATATCCGTTCGCCCCACTCTACAAATCCGTCCGAACCAATGGCCAATGGCATATATACCGAGCTGAAGAAGATGCACTGTCTACATTGTATGAAAAACTTCTCTCCTTCTATTTGTAATACTCCAGTAACGCACAACATGGAGTTTTAAGTATGGTTTAGGGTTAGGGTTAGGGTTAGGGTTAGGGTTAGGGTTAGGGTTAGGGTTAGGGTTAGGGTTAGGGTT
>BRXY01000088.1:0-13280 GCA_030267945.1 Triparma strigata
TAACCCTAACCCTAACCCTAACCCTAACCCTAACCCTAACCCTAACCCTAACCCTAACCCTAACCCTAAACCCTGAAACGAGTTGAACGGTGCATCCATAACCATAACCATAACCATAACAAGAGTAAGGGGTCGGATTTGGGAACGCGGAGTGGTGTGTTGTGCTGTTGTTGTTGTCTGTCTCTGTAGGTGCTTAGCTGCAGCAGAAAAAATAAAGTTAGAGTTTTTTATTGATGCGGAAATAATAAAAGCGGCAAACATAACAAGCTCCCGAAGGGCCTCGATCCTGTATATGCATTCGGAAATTTTGCGTACTCTTTGTTTGTCAAGAATTTGTCAAGGCTTTATACCCTAACAGCTGCTGTGGCACCTCGGTTTCCTCTGGCTCTCTCTGACTCTGGCCTGGCTTTTCTCCAACTGCCTGGGGTATTTCACCTGAACTCTATTGCCTCTTCTTCAGCGTCCCTCGCTTTCAAACATCATATGGAGTCACCTAGACCGGCTATGTTGCCCGTCCTTTTGGTTCGCCGATCGTGGGACGACGTAGTATCGCGTTGTAATACATTTCCTCAAGAGGCGGCCGGTTCGCAAGGAAATCAGGAAACACCGCCTTTGCATGCCGCAATCACTAGCCTAGCGCCTATAAGAGTGATAAATGCATTATGTGATGCGTATCCAGATGCAGTTAGCGAGAAGGATATGTTCGGTAGGCTTCCCCTCCATCTTGCTGTGGACTTTGAGATTGCCAACGAAATCGTAGCAACAGCAAGTAAGAATGCAATGAGCGAAGAAAACCCAATCAACAAGCTTCCTGAGGCAGCTTTAGGCTTGAGCCCCAGCCGCACGAGGAAAAAGGCGAAGAACGGACTTTTGCACACAGACCCGAGCAAAGTCGAGAGCAATCGCGTAGAGGTTTGCGAGTATTTATTGTCCAGGTTCCCCATGGGTGCGAGACTTGCGGACGACAACAAACGTCTGCCGTTACACGTGGCAGCATGGCGAGGCGCCCCGACGAGGGTGATTGAGATGTTGCTAGAGAAGAATCCGTCGGCCGCTACTAGGTACACGAAGGACGGAAATTTAGCCTTGCATTTGGCCGCGAGGAAAGCCAAAGTGAGCAAAATCGGGGAGAAAGTTGTGACGAAGAAGGAGAAGGAAGTCAGCAAGAAGCAAGAGCAAGCATCTCCGAAGAAAGGGGGGGCAAAGACTGCCACGAGGAGGCCAACTCAAACACCTGCAAAGCCTTCTGCTACGGGGTCCCCAACAAAGAGCACTCCTTCACCTAGCGGGAAAAGAACCTCCAAGATCACCAAGTCCCCGCTTCAGAAACAGAAAGAGGAGGGTCGCAAAGCGAGGCAGCGCTTGATGCGAATTTTGAGGGAGGCGCAGGTCTTCACTACCAAGGCGTGGCCTGAGCAGAGCCCAGAAGACGAGGAGGACGAGGACGAGGAGGATGAAGAAGACGAGGGCATGACGGAAGAGCAGAAGGAGGAGAAGAAGCTGATCAAGGAGGAGAACAGCAAGGCAGCCCACGCCATCGCGCAGGAGATTGCGCGGTGCGAGGCAAGGATTAAGAATATTTTCTTGAAGCAGGATAAGATTGAGAGGGAAAGAGCGCAGCTGCTCGCAGAAAAGACGGAGAAGGAGAGGGAGGAAATGGAGAAAGAGAAAGAACTCGAGTGGGAAAAGGAGGAATGGGGGAGAGAGAAGAGTTCGGCTTCCCCAGATGGAGTTGGGGCTAGCAGCGACCCAATTGTTAAGCTGCTGGCGACAAGCATGTCGCGGCACGGGCGCAAGAAGACCATCTTTTTGCTCAAGACGAAGATCATTGAGAAGAATTGCAAGAACCCCGTCTGGGACGAATACTTTGAAATTACGGTCAAGGAGGAGTTCTTGGGCCGGCCCTTCACACTCCAGGCCTTCGATTTCGACGACAGGGACGGAGACGACCCGTGCGGCTGCGTCGTGCTGAACCTGGACGAGCTCCCGTGCATCCAGGGCGAGGCGAAGTGCGGTGACGGCGCAAACCAGGGGACGTGGGAGACACTTATTCCCAACCCAGACCCAAGTTTCAAGAGCGCGAAGAAGGTGACGGGTTCACTGAGGTACGAAGCGAGCTTCGATCCCAGCGTGAGCTTGTTGAAGCTCCATATCATGGAGGCGAGGGACCTCGCCCCCAAGGACTTCAAGAAACCAGTCAAGATGAAGAATGCGAAGCCACCTGCGGAGCCACCGAAGCCCAAGAAGAAGAAGGAGGAGAAGCTCGACGAGGGGCTCGAGGTGTTGGATCTTCTGCTCAGACACAACTGCGACGGAGTCAACGAAAGGGACGGAAGCGGGCTCTTGCCGAAACAGATGGTCAAGGCCCAGGGCGCGAAGTCACTGCTTGACGGCTCGAACATCAACAAGAATTTAGTCAGGTGGTCCAAGAGAGAAAACAAGAGCGGCGACGCGTTCGGAGAAAAGGAGCTGACCATGAAAATGAGCGAGGAGGTCAAGATAAGGGTGATGGAACACGAGGAGGAGAGGGGCCTGGTCTTCGAGGACCACGCGATCTGGATTCAGCGGGGTGGGGAGGGAAGCGAGGGGGGCAGTGACGATTTCGGAGGGTACCTAGACTCAGCGAGAAGCGCCCTGGACCACGTTTAGAGCGTTAAAAAAATTCGCGTTTTTTACTTCTTTGCCTTGGCCTCGACCCAAGCGTCGAAGGCCTCCTTGTCTTTCTCGGTCGCAGTCAGGTAGTTGTGAGTGATCTGGCCTGCTCTGACGGCAAGTCTTTTGTCTCCTCCGTCGAATTTGACGACCGGTTCTAGAAATGCGTCATACCTTGCCGCGAAGAAGAAAATTATGGCGAGCCTATCGCCTACGGATCCCGGATCACTCTTCTTGACCCGGTGCGGCGTCGCTCTGAACCTGCCCCCTGACAGTCTTGTCATGCTATCGGCAATGTTGACGACGAGAGGTTGGTCCGTCCTCATTCCGAACGAGGTGCTGACTTCCGTCCAGCCCTTGCTCGGATCATCACCCAACTGAACTTCCAACCCCTCGCAGCCCATGTCTCCGTAACCAATTATAGTGAACAGGCCAGTGTCAGAGTGAGGGCTAACGCGGTACTCGGCGTCTCCGCCAGGGGCCAGACGGGCGAGTCTGGGATCAGCGTGATAAGCGTTGACCAGGTTCGACGTGTGCTTGTCCACCAGCGGGGCGAAGCGGGACTCGTACAGTTCGCGGCCAGCATCGGGCGTCACGTTGCTACCGCTGACCTTGGCCTCTTCCATGACGAGGGCCTCGGCGAATAGGGACATGAGTTTGGTGCTGACCTTCTCCATAGCACGGTAGTGCGCTTCGAGGGCGGGCTTGATCGTGCGTCCCTTCTCGCTGGCCGGCCAAAGATTGTCGGCGTCCTCGTACCAAATTTGAGCAACGTCAGAGTCATAGTAGTCGTCACCCTTTTTCTTTCTTTCGGACGCCTCAGGATTGATGACCACGTAATCTTGCCTCCCTCCCCCAACGGCGTAAACCCCCTCCAAGGTCTCGTACCCTTCCTCTTCCATGTGCCCGGGCTTCTGAAGCCCGGGCCCGTACCCCCATTTTTCTCTCGTGACGCTCAGGCGATCCCTGTTGGCCTCCTCACTCCCTTCGTACACCCACTGGAACCACCGATTGAGATTGGAAGCAGCATCTTTCGCCGTTTTCTCCGCGCCATGGTTGACGAGCAGGAAGAAGCCAACTGTGGAGCAGGCTTCGTCCAACTGCCTGGCGGCGTCGGGACTAGATAGATCCACTACGGGGAGCACAATAACGCTGTCGCCCGATGCTGTCTTTGTGCTTTTTAAAGCCAGTACGGAACTTAAATGATCCGACGCGCGGGAAAGAAATGAAGTTGAAGAAATCGGCAAAAGGAACGGCGAGAGGTAAGCCACGACGGCACATACTAGAGAGAGGGCAATTATTATCCTGGTGCTGGCCCCAGCCCCGCTGTTTGTGGCCATTGAGATTTCTCAAAGGAAGTGGGGGGTCTGCGACCTCTTGAGGGCTCCAATATTTCCAGTTTGTGCCCTTTTCCTAGAAGTAATTACCTGAAGGTTTCTGAGCATTATATAAAACATACCCTGGCCTAGAAGACCCCAACATTAGCGTACCTAACCTCTCACGTCTACACAAGACAAGTAAAACCTAATATATTTTCCCTTTCTCCCAAAATCTATTCCCTGACTACGAACTCCCAAAACAGACCCCAGCATGTCCTCTGTACGCCAGAAAGCAGCGATCTTTGAGCGCCACGGCCAAGCCAATGGCTCCGTGTCACCTCATGCACAGTATAATGGTTCCACAACCGAAGGTGGACACGAGCAGGCAGAAACAACTGCTCCGAACACTGGGGACGGTTACATGAGCAAGGCAGAAATGCGGAAAAGGGGGATTTCCAGGCACAGCATAACAAGCGGTGACGACGCTGACGTGTATCCCCCTAAGGCGCCCCTAAATAAGAACGTCTCTTGGTCAAGCCGTCCCCACCCCAACGCTGTACAGGGTTCAGGCATAGCTGCGCTGGAGGAGAAGGTGAGAGATGAAAAGGATGAGAGTTTTGATGAAGTCGGGGGCAGCTCTAACTCTTACCCTTCACTTTCCCCACTAAACAGCTCTCCCGCCTGATTAAGATGGTGGACTATCAAGAGAACGAGATGAAGAGCCTGAAGAAGAAGAACAAAATTCTCAACGACCGCATAAATGAGTTGGAGGGCAACCCTTCAGGTGATGCCGAGGAGACGAGGAAGAAGGCCATCACGCGGGCGGCGTCTCTGCACGACGAAGCGCAAAAGATTAGCTACGACGAGGCTTATAAAGCGGTGAGAAGAAGATTACTGCTTTCAACTCCACCATCGTTTCTAACGTCGTTAACAACCAACCTCCCATGCGACTCGTAGGTTTCCAATGGACTCAACAAGGAATATATTGCTAAATGCACAAGCATTAGTAATTTGGTCAACAGGAAGGTCATAAACATCAACTTAAAGAAGGCCATCGCGGACCTGTTGCCCAGCGACTTCAAGATGAGAAAGGGTTTCAGTACCATGCTCGTCTCTCAGCGTTTTGTGTCTTCCATTGACGAGCTTTTCGAAGACGCTGTTAGAGTCCTCCCGACGTTCGAGAAAAAGATGAAGGAGATAGCTGAAAAATGTGGAAACAGTTGCGAGCTCTCCATAGGTCCTTTGAAGTCCAAGAAGCGAGGTGAGGCACTGCGTTCAGAATCAGTCCAGTATATATATAGATCAGTATCTAACCCAACCTCGCAGCTGCGATGAAGGCTCTTTTCAAATACTCTGACAAGGAAGATGGAGGCATTGCCTGGTACCGTCTCACTGACATTATCCGTGCTACCATCATGTTCGACGACATGGAGCAAATGTACAGGGGCCTCGAAGAGGTCGTCAAGATCCTCACGACCTCCAACATCAGGGAGTTCAACGACCGTTACGTCCAGCCCATGGCTGGAAATTACCGAGACCTTCAGCTACTGATTGCCGTTGATGAGCACGTGTGCGAGCTGCAGCTCAACACTAAGAAGATGATGACCGCGAAGAACACCACGGGTCACCGCGACTTCGAGGTTGTGCGTGAACTCATCGCCGCCGTCGCTGAAGGGGATCAGAGCCGTGTGTTGTCCGCCCTGGAGGTGAGGCACTGTTACATCCGAGGCACTGTTACGCTTCCCGAATCTGACCCGTTTACCTATTCTTCACGCTCGCTACCCTCGTCGCAGTTTGGCCGCATCCACCTTGCCGACAAGGAGAAGGGTCTTGAAAGCTTGCTGAGGAGTCCGAACCTCACTGTCATGCACGACGCGGCGAGGTTGGGTCACGCCGACATTTTGGCGTCCTTTTTGAAGAACGGAGGTGAGAAGAAATGAACTCCACACACGTATATTACGTACAGGGTCAGTACGCTCCCTCGCACGGGGTATTCCTCTCACACCAGCCTCGTCGCCGCAGCCTCACTCAACGCGCAGCACCCGAAAACCGGGAAGACACCGCTCCACTACGCTGTGGGTAACGGCCACGAACGATGCGTTTGGGCCATTTTGAGTCCTCCGAAGTGGGCCTCAGAGGAAGACTTGAACTTGGTTCCAGAAAGCTCTTCTTCGTCCAGGAGGGGAAGCAGGAGGGCCAGCCAGCTCAACATAAAAAGCGCAAGGCTTGATATTAGGGACAACGAGGAGCGAACTGCTCTCGTTGAGGGCTATATTATGATGTGGACGAAGCCTTCCGAGAGTGCGCGCCGAGCCGTGACCACCCTGGCGTGTTTCGCCGGACAACAGACGAACGGCGCTGATATCGTGAATGAGGCCAAGAAGGAGGCTGACATTGAGATCCGGAAAATGTGGAAGCAGTCGAGCCAACTCGTTACGAACGCAGCCGACGGCAACGTCGACAGGGTCAGGGCAGAGCTCCTGGAGTTTAGCGGTCCTAACTCAATTTCGGGCAGAGAGCCAAAGAGTCCGGCGATTTCCGTTGCCGCCGAGTGCGGTCACTTGGACATCGTCAAGCTGCTTCTCGAATTCAAGGCCGACTTGCTTTTGAAGGACGAAGGCAGGGAATACTCGGTGGTCGATCACGCCGTGCTCGGAAAAAAGCCGGAGATAGTTAGGCAAGTAACCTGCTATCTGGTCGATATCATTGAGGAAAGGATGTTCAAGCCTAGCCTTTGCGCAACTGATTCCAGGTGAGAAAAGTTGCAAGGACTGCGCTGCTTTTGTCGTCCGCTATTCTAACCAGTTGATTGCATCGCAGTTCGAAGCAGGAAGCGGAATTAAAAAAACTCTGGCGCGAACACATCAAGACTGACGTCAATGACTGGTGCAAGGGAGGCGACCTTCGGAACTGCGAGGAGTTCGAGATCACATACATGGGGAAGGGGAAGGGGAAGGGAAAGAGGAACAGGGATGAGTTGCTGAAAAGGTGCGAACGAGTTGTTGGAGTGCTCCTCAGAAATTGCAGTGTTATCTAACCCAATCTTCTTGCGAGCGCAGGGTGGGCTTCACCCCGAAGGACTTCGCCGCTGGAGGTCTGTCCATCAAGGACGCCAAATTCGACTGTGCAGACTGCAAGAGCGTTGGTGTTGATGTCAACGAATGCTTGAAAGGCGGTTACACGGCGACTGAGATCAAGGCAGGTGAGAGGCTGCGAGGACGAAGCCAGAACTACGCGTACTACCACCGCTACGCAAATCTAACCCGTTAACGTCAATTTTCGTGCGACTGACTCGCTGCAGGAAAATACAGCCCCAAGGAATTCGCCCTCGCCGGCGACCCCGTTACGAAGCTCAAGGAGGCGGGCTTCTCCGTCGAAGATTGCATCAAGGACGGGATCAAGTTGGCAATGTGTCAGGCTGCGGGTTGGAGCAAGAAGGAGCTGCTGGACGGAGGATTTTCGAGCGAGGACTTCAAGAGAGGCGAAGAGGCGGACAAGGCGCTGAAAAAGTTGGATGCGGAAATGTGCGCCGGGGGCGAGAAGTACGACGACGAGAAGTTGAAGACCGCCTTGTCCTGGCGCGGGGAGCATCAGACGAACGGCGAGTGCACACGACTACATATCGCCGCCTATGAAGGCAAGGTGGAAGAGGCCAAGTGGCTGATTCAGAAGGGCGCGCTTGTCGAGGCCCTGAACACTGCGAACCGGACGCCCATCCACTGGGCCGCGAGGCAGGGGCAACTGGAAATAGTCAATATGCTCATAGATGTGGGCTGCAAGATAGATATCAAGTCGGAGTGCGACTACACCCCATTCATCACAGCAGCATGGCAGGGGCACCCAGGTGTGACGGAACTCTTAATCCAGAAGGGCGCCAACATGACGGCTGTCTCCACTCCCGACGGCTACACCGCCCTGCACTGGGCGCTCTTCGAGAGCAAGGACAACCTTAACTCGCCACACATGGAGTGCGCGAAGCTATGCATCGCAGAAGAAAATTCGGGCAGCCCCCTGGAGGTGCAGTGCACAGAAAACGGCCAAACGCCGCTGCACATGTGCTGCGGGCAGATGGGGTTCAAGGTCTGCGTAGAGTTCCTGCTGAGCCACCCAGAGTTCAAGAAGAGGGCGGCCAAACTGCTCGCGACCAAGAACAAGGGGGGACGCATCCCCTATGAGGAAGCCAAGAAGTTCGGTCAGACCGAGTGCTGTGTTTTGATAAAGGCGGCGGAAGACGCGCTCTAGAATATAAGAAAAGCTATGAAAAAGGCAGGGTGGGAGGAGGACCGAGAAGTTAAGTTATTAAGTTGGTTGCTCGTTGTTTGAAAAAAAATCTCATCGGCGTCTTTTCTATAAAATTTTAAATGACGAATTTTGATCATATTCTTCTCTTAAAGACCTCTAAGAGGAATAATATACCATTTAAAAGGACAAAAAGGGATTTGAAGTTGGTATTAAAAAAGAACAAAAAACAGGCCAATTTGGACCAAATGTGTTCTCATGGCTAATTTAATATACTCAATTTTGCACATATGGAGCTTATTGTGTCTATAACTTATTTTATCGTGAAAATCCATTGTAAAAATTGACCAAAATATGCTTTTCTTGAAAATTTTAATGAAGTAAAAGTTCATTGAGAGGTCTTAAGGTGAATAATATGAACAAAATTGATCTAGAAAGCACCTGAAAAGTGAGAGAAAAATCTCTGGAAACTGGAACTTGAAAACCTAAGAAATGAGTTCTATCGCCCGGTGCGTTGTCCATTACCTTGTCTAGCTATTCACAGAATCGCAGCTTGAAAAGTCACGTATCCACCTACTTCTTCTTTACAATTTCCATTTCGTGAAGTCGCGCCCGTCACCCTTCACTTGCCAAATCATTATCAATCTCCGCCCAACCCCCACCCCCAGTCCGTCCAGTCTAACACCACGTAATTCTCAAAAGTCCCGTCATCGTCAGCTTCAAGCGCACTGCTATTGCCCCCTTCAATGGTTCTCTCTCATCTGTTGGAGCGCCTGCCCTCGCGTCTGCCACGATTTCTGCCCAGGTGAGACCCTACCCCGACCGCCCCCGCCCCCTCTCCCAACCTCCACATAACACCCTACCCCCCATAACCCCCATCCTACCCAACTCCAGCTCGCGTCGCTCGCGGAATCCTCCTCCGGAAAGTTCTCCGCTGAGTCCATTGTTGACATCACCCTGGGCAACGTCGTGAGCTCTGGCATTGGGCAGGCCCCCGCTCGCCAGGCTTGGAAGGGCGCTGGGGGGCACAACGGAGGGCAGTGCACCACCATCAACAAGGTCTGCGCGAGCGGGATGAAGGCGGCGATGTACGCGTCCCAGAACATCATGCTTGGATCTGGCCCTCAGCTTGCTGGTGGCTTTGAGAGCATGAGCAAGATCCCGCACTACCTACCGGCCATGCGCACTGGCATGAAGCTTGGCCCCGGCGAGGTTCAGGACGGCATCATCAAGGACGGCCTCTGGGACGTGTACAACAACCAGCACATGGGCATGTGCGGCGAGAAGTGCGCCGAGGACTACGGCATCACCAGAGAGGATCAGGACGCTTACGCTGTTGAGAGCTACAGGAGGGCAAACGCCGCCATCGAGGCCGGAAAGTTCAAGGATGAGATTTGCGACGTCACTGTCAAGGGCAGGAGGGGCGACACTGTCGTCAGCGAGGACGCCGAGCCCGGGAACTTCAATGTCGACAAGATGGGCAGTCTGAGAGCTGCGTTTAAGAGGTGAGGAAGGAGAGAGAGGTGAACAAATTTAGAATTCTTGAAGATTCCCTAACTCCACACGCAAAAAAGGGAGAATGGAACTGTGACTGCCGCGAACGCCTCCTCTCTGAACGACGGTGCTGCGAGCATGGTCATGATGAGCGAGGAGGACGCCGCTGCTTTTGGCCTTACTCCCATTGCCCGCATTCTCGGCTTCGGCGATGCGGAACAGGCCCCCGAGGACTTCACCACCGCCCCCGCCCTTGCGGTCCCCCGCGCCCTCGCGCACGCTGGCGTCTCTCTCTCTGACGTCGACTACCATGAAATCAACGAGGCCTTCTCAGTTGTTGCTCTCGCCAACATGAAGCTGATGGACCTCGATCCCAGCCGTGTCAACGTCAACGGCGGAGGTGAGTCATGTTACGGTTCTCGAAGTCTTCATAGCAGAGAGCTTCTTTCTAGCCGTGTCGTTCTCTAGCCGTTCTCTAACCCCCCCCCCCCAACCCCTCCGAACCTCTAGCCGTCGCTCTTGGACATCCCATTGGCTGCAGTGGAGCCAGGTAAGAAGCGGCTGCCGCAGGCACCTTCTGCCTAGGTTGCTTCAAATGCGTCAATACTGTTCATCGTTTGGCTACTTCCACCGCGTCACTTTATTCTAACTCGTCGCTTCGCTCCTCGGCTCGCTCCTCGGCTCGGCACTACTCCCCCCCCCCACACCCCCCCTCACCCCCCCCAGAATCATCGGAACCCTCATTAACGTCCTCAAGCAGAACGACGCCACCATCGGATGCGCCAGTATCTGCAACGGAGGCGGAGGTGCCAGCGCACTCATTGTCGAGCGCATGTAAATTGTGTCGTGGCCCAGTTGCTGGGGCTGCTTTCAGAATTACATCGTCAAGATTTGATGGGAAGAGACCCCTAAAACCCAACCACGTCCGTAGAATTAAAAAAAAAAATTGTCGTATCTTATTTAATGCCACGCTTTACCACTTCCAACCCCCCCCCCCACCCTCCCGCCCCAAATCCCCTCTGTTCTGCAACCCAAAAACCTAAGTCCAAAATTTGAGCACCAAGTGGATCTTGGAAAGCTAACCACCCTGCTGCGAATCTGAAAAGCCCAAATTTTCACAACTTATACAAATATCACAATGGACGCAGTCACAGCATTCCCTACTTTCGTCCTCAACAACGTCGGTACGTAACGCATTGTCACCTCACGGCCAACTCCCCTCGGCCTGCCCGTGGACTCTACACAACACACAACAGCGTCTCTGCACGTGATCCGATAAATATTAGATAAGGTTGCCAGTCACCCCCCCTGGCGTTTCTCCTGGCTTCTTAGAGCCACGAATCTCGTCATTTTGCATAATCGTACCGTGCAGGTGTTATTGAACGCGCCTTCGTGACGCGCTGATGGTTGCAAAACCTTATCTTGTGGAAGGGAGAAATATGCGATGCCTGCTCGCCCAATCTTGGCCTGCTTCTTGCCCTCAGACTGTGCTCATCGGGCCACAATATTTTCGGCTTCGTCCCAATTGCAAGAAGAGCCCCCCTAAAACCCCCGAGCGCCCCATAAATTCGCTGGAAGTTGATAATATCTGACCTGAGTAATTTCGGTGTTCAGTAACGACCCCCTGACGATACACTGCGTGTTCACGATCGCTGCCAGCTAACCCTAAGCCCCCCCCCCCACCCCCCCCTCCCCCCCCCTCCCCTACCCCCCGCCTCCTCCGCTGCCCCCGCCACAGGATGGACTTTCAACTTCGTCTTCTCCCAGGCTCTCTTCTGGGGATATGGATTCCCTGCCCTCTCTGACTATGGCTACGACGATGCTGAGAAGTCGCAGAGTGGATTCGGAGGAATCCCCTCCGGACCTTCCGGATCTGGTGTTGCCGTCATCTCTACTATGCTGATGGTTGTTGGTTCTCTGGCCTGGGGAAGTGCATTCCTGAGTTTCAAGAAGGTGAGTCAAAATGAAGTTGTTGAGGAATTTTGCTGTGTAGTGTTGGTATTTCTTAGGCTTGTTCTACCCCCCGCCCTCTCGTTTTCGTCCCGCCCTCGCTCCCAACACTCAACACCCCAACACCCCAACACCCCAACACCCCTACACCCCTACACCCCAACACCCCATCCCTATTCTCTAACATCACCCTTTCTTTCTCTTGACTCCCAACAGCCCTCAATGGATTAAGAAACAAAACCCACCACCACCACACAATAGTATATGTTGGGGTAGAGGATAGGGGGAGGGGAGAAAAAAGAAGGAGTCGTTCGAAATGGGGGAAAGGTCGATGAAGGTTGTTGGTGTTTGTGGAACCTGGCTTTAGGCTTCGCTGCATTTTTTTCTTGACCAACAATTTCATTTTCACACGATTCTTTATAAAACCAAAGCTTATTTTGTTTTATATCGCGCATTCAATCTTTCCCCCCCTCGCCTCTCCCCCCTCTCCCCCCCCCACTACTACAATTATGAGGTTCTCCTCGAGGTCGACGCCTCAAAGCAGAAGTCTCACGAAACAAAAAGCTAGAGAAATCATGAACGTCACAATCCTCCCCAACATCCTATTCACCCCGCGCCCCCCCATCGTCCAGACTTAATCCCAATCCCCACAAGTAAACATTCCCTCCTTGCCCTTTGCTTCCTCCACTGTCCCAAATGAATCAACCAAACGCTAACCCCCCTATCAACCAAACGCTACGAACCCCAACAGAAACCTACCTGCCCACTACAATTGATTTCAACCCTCCCATATCCTCCATACCCCCACGCCCGAAACCGCGAAATCAAAACCCCCTGGCAATTAAGGACCGGCCAACAAATTTTTCCAACTGCAGCATGCTTAATTCAAAACACCAAAAACTACTACCATGAGGGAAATCGTTCACATTCAGGGAGGACAGTGCGGAAACCAGATCGGTGCCAAGTTCTGGGAGGTAAGAATAACGATCGGAGCGCCAGATTGTGCTCAAACCCAACTCCCTACTCTCAACTCCCTCGAGCGGTCGGCCCCTCTTTCATCATCATCATTATCACCATCATCCGGCCCGCCAATACGCCTCGCTCACGCACCAACCGCTACAAACCCCCCCTCAACAGGTCATGGCCGACGAGCACGGCGTCGACCCCACCGGTAAGTTCCACTTTTCAGAGCTTGAACTTTGTCTGTTGCAACGGATTGTTTGTCTGTTCGGAATTATCTGCCTCATACCGAACATTCTGGGCCGCCCGCCGGGCCGAAACCCGACCCACTCGCGTTTTAACCGTTGGACCGCGATCTGGAAAATATCAGACCGATCGAAGCGCCACATTCAGACGAACCTTAGACTGCTAGGAACTTTCTCAACAGACATGATTCGTTGTGACAAATCTACCTTAGCACCTTCCCCTTCTCGCGTCTCCGCCCTGGCCGCACTCTCCCCCCCCACCTCCCCACACCTAGCCTCCGAATATTCCGCCTCAGATGCCCCCCCCGCCACCCCAAAACAGCCCCTAACCCTGAATTCCCCTCCCCCCCCCATCAGGAACCTACCACGGAGACTCCGACCTTCAGCTTGAGAGGATCAACGTCTACTTCAACGAGGCCAC
>BRXY01000089.1:0-12807 GCA_030267945.1 Triparma strigata
TAACCCTAACCCTAACCCTAACCCTAACCCTAACCCTAACCCTAACCCTAACCCTAACCCTAACCCTAATCGACGGCCACGACCCTGTCGATTCCCATGGCCTCGAGGAGGCGGGCGACGTTGGCGGCGGAGATGGGGACGCGGGCTTGCATTTTACGGTCTTGGCGGGCGTAGCCGTAGTAGGGACAAAACAGCCGAGCCCGAAAGGAAAGGCCCCACTTCCCAGAGCAGGAGAGGGAGTTAGGTGATCTTAACGTGGGTATATCTTACGCTTGTCGCCAAAATACAGAAGCTTAACCAAGTTGCGTCATTTTCGTGTACAAAAGCGTCGCTTTATTTTTCCTTTGTCGCGTTCATTCGCTTTGCTTTGCTTTGGGAAAGCTGCCTGCTGATCCCTCCAAGACCAAGGGCGCTCCTGTGACCTCTTCCCCTTCCCCTCCTGCTCCTGCCATCCCTCCCTCCCCTCCTAAACCGCCCTCCAGAATTCTTGCCCACTCCTGGCCCTCCAATTTTTCCCTCTCATTCACGATCACGGTCAGCTGCTCGACCTTGTCGACAAGCTCCAGTCTCTCTCTCTCCCCTTCTGCCAACAGTTCCTCTAGTCCCGCCTTAACCTCCTCGGCCCTCTTTCTCTCCGCCTTGACCTCCTCGGCCCTGATCTGTTCTTCGACCCTGCCCATGGCGGCTAGCAGTACCTCGGTCACGGTGGTCTTGACCTCCAAGTCTTCGATACTGTTCCTCATCTCCCCCCTGATCTTTTGGTTCGCCTCGCTCTCCAGCCTCCTCTCCTCCGCTATCTCGGCCTGCATCTTTGCCGTGAGGTCTGCGAGCTGGGCCTTGTGGTCTTCCTCCATCTTCTTCATGTTCTCCTCGAACGTTTGCTTCATCGCCCTCTCCCTCTCCTCCTCCTTTTCGACGAGCTTCCTCTCGCTCTCCCTTACATAATCTTGGAAGAACATCTTCATGGCGTTCTCGGCCTCTACCTTCTCCTCCTTCTCAATCGCGCCAACGACCATGTCCACGCCAGTAGTCATGAGGTTGTTAATGCCGATCTTGTCGTCCACGTCGCCAATGTCCACCTTCAACCCGGCGATCTGGGCCTTGCTCTTGACGGCGTCCTCCCGGACCATGTCGAAGTTGAGGCTGGTTGTATTTGTCAGTTCGGTCACGTTCAACCTGTTGGTCTCGGCGAGCTCCTTGATGTCCTTGACGTTGTCCTCTGTGATGTCGCATCTTTTGTTCACTGCAGTCTCCAGCGTCGCCACTTGTTCCGTAGTTTCGGCGTGAGCCTTGACCACCCGTTTTCTCACATCGTCGATCTCGCCCTCGACTCTGTTCTCGACAACGGTCACTCGCTCCACGATGGCGTCCTCCTTCGCCACTCGTTGCACGTGTTCGTCCTCCTCCTTCTTGCGAATCATGCTGAGGTCGTTGTGAATGCTATTATTGACGTTCTCCTGCTCGTTCTGGCGTGCGGCCACAGCCTCCTCCACGACCGTGATCTTTCCCTCGATGACTTTCATCATGCTGACTTCCAAGCTGTTAACACGGTTTGCCAGCGCATCAACGGCCATCCTGCAGCGAGAAATTTTAGCCGAGTTAGTCTAGTCGAACAAGAACCTTCAGTCCCCAAAAACACACACGCACCTGCTCTCGCTCGATACGCTGTCAACACTGGTAATGCAGTCTCCTACAATCTCCCGCACCCTACCCTCCAAGGAGGAGAAAGTGCTTTGACGCGACTGGATCTCTGCGCGCAGGACCTCCTCGAGGGCGGCACGTGTTCTGTCAATGCGTCCATTTGTCGAGGTCTGAGTCTCAAAGACGTCCTTCTCCAGGGAGGCCATCAGCTTCTTGATTTCCTCCTGCTGGCGCATGCTCTGGTTCGCCATCTCGTTCTCCTCGGCCTTGAACATGAGCAGCTGTTCGCTCACGTCCTCCCGGAAGCTCGATAGCATCTGCTTGGTGTTCTCGGTGGTTGCGTTGATTTTAAGCGACAGCTCGGAATTGAGGGCTTGGCGAGAAGTCGCCTCTTCTCCCAAATTCTTGGCCACGGTGCGAATTTCCTCTCCGAGCAAGCCCCTGCTCCTCTCGCTATCGTTTCTGACGCCGTCCACCGCCCCCCTGATCTGCTCCTCGAGGGCCATCACCCTGCCGTCGACATTTTTAATGACGCCTCCCAGACGATCTGACACGGCGCCGCGTATTTCGTCCATGGCCGACGTGAGGTTGTCCACTGCATTCTTGCGAACCTTTCGCTCCTCGGAAACGCTGCCCGCCAAGTTCTGCACGTCGCGTCCGAACGCGGAAATAGCATTCTCGTAGGTGTTCAGGGTCGCGTCCAGGTTGACCAATTTTCCTCCGTGAGCCTTTGCTGTGCGGTCCAGCATGTCCTCGGCGCTCTTGAGACGCTTCTCCACTCCGGTCAAGATGCCTCCCATCTCGCCGATTTCGGCCCGGCCGTTGTTCCGGTCCTTCTCGACGCCCTCGCCGAGCCTCACGAGCTCGTTAAAGAGGACCTGGTTCTTCTTTTGTATGCTGTCCCTGAACTCCGACTCCTCCGCAAGCCGGGAGTGGAACTCCCGACGGAACTGTGACACATCGTTGTCGATGCTTTTGAGCATGGGCTGCGAGCCCTTCAGCTCGTCCACCTCGAGCCTCAACGAGTCGAGCTGCATGCTGCTCTTATCGAAGTCCTTGCCGAGCTCGACCAAGCCATTGATCTTCGTGTTTTGCTCAAAGAGCTGAAGGCCGAGTTTGTTCACTTCAACGTGAGCCTGGTTAGCGTTGGTGGCTGCCTCATTCATTACAGTCGTGTTTGATTCGAATTGCTGCTTCAGGGACGCCAGCTGTTCCATCGTCGGAAACGACGCCAGCTTCATGTTCATCGACGCCTGGTTATTGGTGAGGGACGACAGGTCCTGAGAGAAAGAGGGGGTGGGGTCGGGGGGGGGGGTGATGAGTGTGAGTGGGGAGTGGGGAGATGGTACCAACGCCGCTGCTAACTGCTACGGCACCAAAAAGCACCGGTGGCGCTTTCGCATCCCCTCACCTTGGAGAGCTTCGAGAGGTCGTTCTCCGACTCTGATATTCTCTGGGACATCGAAGTGACGATCTGCAACATCTTGGAACTTCCCGCGTCGGAATGTGCCGACGGTTCGTTGCTCGTGACCGCCGATCGGTTGTTTTCGGGCGCTGGTCGCTCCGGCTTGACGCCGTAGTTGTAGGGCTGCCTGCGATCTCTCTCACGCTGCTGGTTTAGTTGTTGTTGGGGTTGTTGGTAACTAGAGGGGGGATTGGGAGGATTGTAAGGATTTGCGCGCGGCGATATCTGTGGGAACATCGGAGGATAGGCAGATGCCTGCGCTGGAGGGTCCGTCTGGCGCTGACGACGGTCATTGGCCTTGTCAGCCAATTCTTTCTGTGCTTTCTGGTAAGCCTCTGCGACGGCCGCCTGCCTTGCAGCCAGGCCATCCATCGACGCTCGCTTCTGCTGGTTGTATTGTCCATGGGCTGGTATTCCCCCAAAGACGCCCCGCATGGCGTCCCCGTTGTACATCTGACCGCGTGTCAGCCTTCTATTTTCCATGAAACGAAAATTGGACTGTTGTGTTAACTTATTTCCTGAGAAATAATTCTTGCAACCTGCAGCGGCCTTGGGGTAGTAGGCGATGCGATACCTCGCCTTTGGCGACAGTCTTACCGCTGGAATGACAAATGGTCATAAAGATTATCCCCCGGCTGCTTTCATTCAGAGACTCCTGGGCGAGAAACACATTGTAGTTCAGGAAGGAATTGGAGGAGACCTTCTCGAGGACATGCCTCGCAGGCTTCGAACAAGCTTGTGAGTGAAGCGAGGAGTGAAGCAAGTAGCGAAGCGAAGCGATGGCTAGAAGTTTGAGTAGATAGATATCGACGCCAATAAAGTTGCTGCACGTAAATCTTACTCGTCGCTCTGCTTTCTTGTTGCAGGACAGAAAGAGCTGCAAAGCATCGTGGGGCTGTTAACTGTGTGATATTTTGGGGCGGCACGAACGATATCAGGTGCGGCAGGAGCGCCGAGGACGTATTTGAGCACTTTGGGCAAGTTATCGAAACTTGTAGAGTCAACAACAGCAAACTTATTGTGCTTACATTGCCGGAAATGGAATGTGAAAAAGCTGGGTCTGGCTCAATAGGGCTAAATAGGAAACTTTTCAACGAGCTGCTCAAGACGAATGCTGATGAAGGGAGGTACAGAATTGTTGACATAGGTGAGAGAGAAAAAAGAGAGGTTGAGAGAAGTTGCGAGCTATCTAACCAATGTCATCACACAGCATCGGCAATACCATATTTTTTCTTGTCCGGAGAGGAGGAGAAAAAGCAGTGGTATTGCGATGGCCTTCACTTTACGAAGAATGGGTATGAAAAAGTGGCTAGGCTCGTGATCGATGTGATCAGGCGGCGAATGTAATGATTTTTCATAAAGCATGATTTGTTTTATTATTAGCATGTATTCTAAGATCTGAGCAAAAATCCAAAGAGCACCTTCACCCGAAGCAACAGGAGCCAGTGGTTCACGTACGCTCTCATTCGCTGTAGGAGGCCTTTGCGTTTGTCCTCGAGGATGGCTTTCAATTTGCCGCCCGACGCCCACTTCGCGCACACTTCTAAATTGCTGTTCTTGTCCTGGCCGAGAGCGTGGTCGATGTGTCGGAGGCAATCGTTCATCTTGAGAAGCAGCGGAAGTTCCCGAGGGACGTCCTCCAACAGTTTCAATATCTCGCCCATGAACCGCACAGCGTATCCCCTGAGCATGGCCGCGTCTGCGCTCTCGTCGAGGCCCTTCTTCTTGCCCTCCCTCTTCTTCCTCCTCCTATCCTTTCGCTCCTTCCGCTCCTTGTCAGCCTTCTTCGAGCCGCCAAGGCCCAGCAGGCCGGACCGCCTCCTGTCCAAAACCTCGTCGAAGGGCCTGGCGGTGACCATGGCGGCCAGGAGCGGAAACATCTTTCCGACGTTCATCTTCGCGCATGTTTCTTTCATGAGAGGAATGTCAGCCGTCACTATCGAGACCCAAAAATCGCAGTAAGTGACCCGAAAGTCGGCGGGGAGAGTCTTGTACAGGCCGTGGTCAACGAGCACGACCACGGGCTTACCTCCTTCCCCCCTGCGCAGCATCACGTTCGCGGGGTGAGGGTCGCAGTGGACGAAACCTGTGTTGAAGACCTGGTGGCAAAAGACCTGGCTGATGAGTTTGGCGCAGTCCGTCTGCGACAGCGACGAGCGAAGAGGCAAGTCGGCATGGAAATTGTGTTTTAGGAGTTAGAATCGGTGGAGTTGTCAGCAACGTTACAACCGTAACAGTACGTAAACCTATGGAAGACGTTGCCTCGAACATTCTCACCTTGCTCAGTTCGTTCTTCTCGATCTCCTTCAGATCAGTCGAGCAGAACCCTTCCTCAAAACTCATGCACAACACCCTCTCGGAGGAGTACTTTTCCAAGACCTCTGGAACGACGACTCGGCCCTTGAATTTCTCCTCCAGAAGTTCCTTGGCCCTCCTGCCGTTCTCGGCCTCGTTAACGAAGTCAAGCTCCTTGTAAAGCTGAGGCGCTATCTCGTCCACAAGCCACCCGAACTTGAACTCCACAAAATTCCTCTCCACGAAGCGGATTATTTTAGTCAGGGCGAAGATGTCCCCGTGGCCGGTACGCTTGACAGAGGGGTGCTGGACTTTGAGGGCGACGAGGCGGCCGCTTTCTTTTAAGCGAGCGACGTGGACCTGAGCGAGGCTCGCGGAGGCCAAGGGCTTTTCGCGAAAGTCGCTGAACAAGTCGTGAGGGGAGGAGCCTATGAGAGAGAGAGGGGGGGGGGGGGGAAGAAGGGAGCGTTAGAGGTTTTTGTTTGGTTTGGATTGGGGTTGTGTGTGTGGACAAATGAGCGGCAAATGAGCGGCAAATGAGCGGCAAATGAGCGGCAAGTTCGCTTTCTCACCTAGCTCATTTTCGATGAGGCTTTTTATGTGTTTGAATTCCGAGACTTGTTTGGTTTGGAGTGGGAGGGGGGAGGAGTGAGTTGATGATGTGATGTGTAAATAGACTGTAAATAGACTGTAAATAGACTCTCACCTGGGTTGTCGTTGTACAACACCCTCAACTCCTCTATGAACTCCTGCGGAAGCAGATAATCCAAATTGGCCAAGTGCTGCCCCACCTTGATGTAACAGCCCCCGTTGGTCCGGCACAGGTCGACGATCCACCTCGCCGCCTTCCTGTTTTTGTTGTCCTCCGCCCCGGACTCCCTCAGTTCCTCCTCTGCCTCCGCCAGGAGTTGTGAGGAGGTGTAGACTTTCTGCCTGAGCTGTTCGGTGGTGAGCCTGTTACTAACAGGCCTGTCACTAACAGGCCTGTCACTGCCCTTGGCGGCCTGACTCTCAGAGCTCCCGTCCCCGGTGTAGTCTATCTGGGCGACCTTGAGGCGCTCCTCACACTCGTTCACCTTGGCTTCGAGCGGTGAGTCTGGAAGGATTTTGTAGAGCACGGCGACCTTGCCTGCAGTTTTAATCAATCGTATTGTTCTAGTACAGAATTCCAGGCCCTGGTAAACACTGAGCGAGCGAGTCGGTCTACTACTACTAATATCTCTATTATTTATAGATACACGCGATTCACAGTTAGATACAAAACGCTCAGGGCTCGTCACGCATGAGAGAACGCTCACAAGACCAACTGAGGCCAGCGGCGATGCTCTTAGAGCGGTAATACGAAACATTAGCATTAGACAGCATTTCCCAGGGATCAGGACCCAAACAGTTATTCACTTCTCATCAAAACAATCGATAAAACAATCGATCTGCTCTTATTCAACCCTGCACTGAGTCGCTCTCCTCTCTCTCTCTCTCCTTATCAGTCAGCAACACGTGAATCAATTTAATATTAAAAAACGTAATATTTCACATAAAATTGGCCCAGAGTAAATCCCAGCGATCCCCAACAAATATCCTAGCAATCCCCAACAAATATCCTTGGTTTGGGGTCCGACTATGTCAAAACAGAAACATCGTCGAACTGAGCTTACGGCGCAGGACTTTCAGTTCTTACGCCATTCTAGGTGAGGACTATATCATAACACACAAATACACACAAATACACACAAATACACACAAATACACACAAATACACAAACGAAAGAATCACGCGCCTTAAACGCACTAACTAATCGCGTCGCCCCTCTCCACCAGTCACGTTGCTGAAATGCACGAAGACCACGGCTTCGACGATGACAATTTTTACCACGAGGTCGAGGTGAGTGGTGAAATAAATGCTTATGAGGTTAAATTTCTAATTCTAACGTCCTCCTCAAGTGCTTCGACAACGACATGGATCTCTTCAGCAACTCAGAGTATCCCGACGACGACGCCAGCGTCGCGTCCTTTGCGTCTACTTCAGACGGATCCCTTCCGCCGACCCCGGACGGGGGCGCAGCGAAGCCTCCCAAGGCACCTGAGCTGAAGAAGGTGAGGTAGGAGGTAGAAACAGGAGGTAGAAAGCGACCCTAACCCCAACACACCCACAATTCCCCCCCTCCTTCAGGACGCCGCGGCGTCAATCTCCGGCCTCAACCTGCGCGTGAAGGCTAAGAAGTTCCTCTCCAAAAACAGCCGCGCAGTCTCCGGCGCCGTGACCGGCAGCGGCCGCCGCAGCGTCCACGTGAAGCAGCAGCACCACGCCGGCCTCGTTTGGCACGCTCAGGCCGTCTGTGACGATTACTTCGATTTGAAGAACTGCACGCAGGAAGGGCAGCTCAAGCAGAGGAGGCCAGTGCCTATCATCAGGGCTAGTCAGTTCTTTGCGGACCTGGAATACACAGGCGGGAAGTGGATCCACAGAGCCCCTTTGAACGGGTGGCCGGGGCTGACTGATTTGGAAGTCGTGAGGTGAGAGGAAATAAGGAAATGCATTCTCTGTCTGCAGTAAATTTGTGTTTTCTAACCTTAGCCCTCGCCACCCAACACTAATTAGCATCACCGGTAAAGTGAAGTCCATGGCTAACTTTCGCATCAGGCGGTACTGGAACAACGACACCGACCAGGGAAAGCGACCGGCTTTCCCGGAGAACGTGAGGAGCTGCAGGGTCACGCTGGCGGCGCCGAAGCACACGCTAGACGGATGGTCGGCAGACAGGTGAGATGGTTGATAACAAGGGGCGAAGGGGACGCGACAATTACGGTCGAATTTTGTCTGCCACAGTCTGACAACGATCTATATCTCGTCTTAGCCCGGGTCATGTCTGGTGGTTCCATCCGTCCGACGAGACATTCTTCCATGGCAAGAACATCATCGATAACTTCAGGTCGCTAGAGGCCAAGGAGGGCGTCGTGGAGGCCACGGTGGTGAGCCACTTCGCCCACCGCTACGCCAAGGCGAAGGAGGGCGTCAAGGACAGGATCGTGTACCACTCTGCAATACTTGTGGAGTGGAGTCACGGCAAGCACTGCACCGTCTTTGAGCTCGCCTTCCTCAACGGCGTGGGAGGCTGGGGCGGCCGGTCAAATTGGCAGGAGGACAGGTACGACGTAGCGATATGCGAAGTGATGAGCATTCTGCCCCTTGAATAACTAACTCGTCACTTCCTTTCTGATTATCATGTTTACAGCACGAGCGCGCACCCGAAGCTACTCAAGAACTTCCCCGCTCATATGATCGCCCCGTGGAACAGCACCCTGGCGGAGCTACGCATCCAAGACGTCCCGTTCAAGAACTGGGACGAGTTCTCCGTCTATCTGTCCCAACATGAGGGGCCCAAGGGCAAGAAGGACCATCGCTTCTTTGACGTAACAAAAATCGGAAGCGCCCCCGTCACTCTCGCCTGCCGGACACAGCCATCCATCGCCACCTACCTGAACAACTACATCAGGCACAACAGGGAGTACCACGAAGAGTCAAGGAACTGCCAGACCTTCGCGGCGGACTTCTACAGGCTCCTAACAGGTGATACGCACGTCAAACCCTTTCACCCCATTTGCCAAATATTATATCACCACCACGAGGACTGGTTCCTCTACGACCCTCCCGAGGGCGACAAGAAATAAGGCTAGAGCAGCGAGCTGTACAGCGAGTGACAGGAAAAGGGCAAAAATGAAAAAATATTTAATCGCAAAATTTTAGTTAAATTATCTACTTTGAGACCTCTAAGAGGAAGAAAACGCAATTCAAAATGACAAAAAAGTGATTTGAAGTTGGTTTCAAAAATTTTCTTAAATAGTTCAAAAGTTTCCGATATGTGTTCACATAGCTATTTAAATATCCTCAATATTCTAAATATGGGACTTATTAGGTCCATTGATGCTTTGAACATGGATTTCTTGTTTGGAAATCGGCCAAGATGAACTTTTTTTGGAAAATTATATGCAAGTGAGGGACTCTCTGATACGTTAGGGTGAATAATATGAACAAAATTGACCCCTAAAGGTCCTCTGACGTGAGATAAATTTCTCTGGAAAACTATCACCTCTCAACCTCTGTTTTCTGCTGCTGCGAACGTCCGTTGCTTCTAGCCTTGTGTGTGAACATACTGTAACTATCTAACGTGCCCTCAGCTGATTGTGTGACGAAACAGAGCCCCTTGGTGTTCCCGGCAATCGTAACAGATTCTTCCTTTCCCCATAATCTCATTCTGTTACTTCCCCGCGCACCTTCCTCCCTTACGACCCATCCTAACGCCCTGATGAGGCTACCCCCACGCCCTGCTGCACGGATACACGCCGTCCTCGCCCTTCTCGTCATGGTCTTTCCCCCCACCAGCGCAATCCCGGCAGGCGAGCTTGCTGCCCTGCTTGACCTCGCTGACACAACGTCGGTGGGGTGGGACACTACTGATACTGTAGGCGCTCGCAGTTGGTCCGGTGTCGTCTGTAGGGACGACACGGTGGTGGAACTGCAATTAGGTAGTAGAGGCTTGACGGGCCACCTTCCCGAGTCCATTGGAAATCTAACTCACCTAAAGAAATTCAGCGTTGGTTTTAACCAATTAAGTGGTCAATTACCCGCTTCGATGGGCAACCTCCAATCCTTAACCGAACTATACTTAGCTAAGAATAAGTTTACGGGTCCAGTTTCCATGCTTAGCAGCTTAACATCACTAGAAAGGCTTGCCATGAGCATGAATGAATTCACCGATTCTCTCAACTTTATCATTGACCTATCTTCAAAAAAATTAAAAGAGATTGATCTAATCGCCAACGATTTTTACGGGGAGATTCCACCTGCTGTCACAGAACTGTGTGAAAGGGAAGAATCAGTATGCAAGTTCACAAACAACAATCGCCTCTGTGGCGACGGGGAAAGAGGTGAGTATACCCGTTCATCTCCGTCACCAATCAACTTCCTCCTCTTCTGACACGTCTTCACTCTCCCTTTCTCACTCCCTCTTCACAGTCCTTGGCTACACCTGCTCTCCATGCCCCTCGAAGGCCAACTGCGCTGTAAACGGAACTTGCCACAACGGCTTCAATTCCTCAGACTATTTCTGCTCGACGTGCCGAAGCAATCACTTCAATGCCGGAGGCAGTTGCAAGCAGTGCGTCGGAGGTGCCTTTGGCGTAGTCGCCCCAATTCTGCTCTCCATCGCAGTCGTGCTCATAATCGTCACGATGGTCTGGTTCCTAAAGCGACTAAATATCATCAAGGAGCACCACGTCAACAAAGTATTCAATCTCAACATGGACACGCAGACGAAGGCGAAGCAGGGCACGACGGTCGTTCAGGTCCTCAGCGAGGCCTCAAAGTTCAACAACCTCCCGTACCCTCACTGGTTCCTCAGCTTCTCCGTCTTCACCACCTGGCTCACAATGCCTTTACAACCTCAACTGGCGTGCTTGACAGAATTCGATCTCGCAAGCTACGAGACCGGCATGTTCGCCTTCCTTTTCGTCGAGTTTATCATCCAGTTCCTCATGAGGCTCCACTCGATTCCCTTGCTCCACAACTGCATCAGCGCCAAAACGAAGGAGAGGTGCCAGGTGCTGGCTTCAATTCTAGCTACTATCGCCATCGTTCCTATCTTGCGAGCAACCCTCGATGTATCAAAAGTAATTAGCGCAGCTTTTGAAACAATATCTGCCAAATCTGCCGACGCACAAAATCCCGAGGTGATCACAGGAGTTGTAATCGATGGTACCATAACTATTGCCACGGCCATCTTCATTGTCGCTTTCATGTACTTCAGAGTCGAAACCATGGCTTGGAAGTACAGCGTCGAACGCCTCAAATACATGGAGAACCCAGAGCAGTATGCCAGCGACGAGGACTCTCAGCTCAAGAAAGGCCTCCTGTTCCTTGCCTCTTTCTGCACAAATTACACGCCCCGCTCACTGTTCCACGAGAGCAAGGTGAGGACAATAGGATAGAACATTACTCCTGGGCCATTCTAATACAACTTCTCGCTTTCATTCGATATTATTCGCAGGCAACGAGAAGGAAAATCTTCTGCTACTTGATTCCCGCTATTACGAGCATCATCGAAATTGGAGCGGGTGGTGTTAATATTTTTATTGTTGGCGATGGAACGATGGAAAGACTTAGGTCGTCACTTCCAGCAGTCGCCTCTCTTCTCCCAACAAGAATGGATATGGCCACAACCCCCCTTACCATTAGCTGCCTACAAACCATTCTGTTCCAGGTAACTCACTTTCTCTATCTCCGGCACGTGGCGAAGCGACCGTATCTGAGCTTCCGCGCTAGCGAACATTTCGGCGACCCCTTGAACGACACCGAGGTGCTCATCACGCGGGTGCTGTGTGCCACCCCTTTTTTGTTCACAATTTTGCAGGCCCTGAGCACAATAAGTGATGAAGACAGAACTCTGAAATTTGTGGGCCATGTCTTCGCAATCTTCGTCCTGCTGGGCATCTTCTGGTCGATGAAGAGATTGGTATTCGGCCTCACAGATTTCTTCACGTCGCCCCGAACGTCTGCCGACCAAGATCGAGATTCCGACCGAACGAGAACCAACTCAGCCGCCAGCGAGGAAGGCGTGAGCGACAAGATCGAGGCGATGATGAACACCAAGGACGTGATCGAAAGGTGGAGGTTGGAGAGGACGATGAAATGGGAGTTGATGTCCGATAATGAGAAGGCTCGATGGAAGGTCGAAATAGAGCACAACCACCCCAGCATCTTGAAGATGTTCGGTCTGGTGATTGCGTGCGTTGTCGGTGTCGGATTCATCGCATTAGGTTCCCTTTTCCTTGTCAGTAATTCATCATCAATCAAGTGGGCGCAGTGGCTCTGGTTCACCGCGGCCATGCTCGGCGGCATATCAGTTGACGCATACGCTGTCAAATGCCTGAGCGGCGAAGACAGCGACATAATCCACTCCTACCTTCGCGGATTCCCCAGATCGACTTCTAGGCAAGCAAAAGACGAAGAAAACGACGAACCAAGTGACGAAAATGGCGATGAAGAAAACCCAGTAGTAGAAGAAGAAGTAGTCGCCTCTCCAGTTCACTCAAACGAAAACAACAACAAGAACACCACCACCGCCGCCCCCGCCGACCAAGTAATTGAACTGACGGAAGTAAAGACAACGACGAGGCGGCGCCCATCAATGATCCGAAATCCCTCGAGCAAGCCCTCGGTACCAGTCTCCACCCTGACGAAAAAATTCGAAGCCCCCAACAAAAATGCCGCCCTTTAAAATAAAATACCAGTCTTCGTGGGACAAAATTCGACTTTTAAATTCGTCGCCCTAATCTTCAACTCCAACACCGACTCCTAACCTAAACCCCCCCCCCCCCCCCCCCCCCCCCCCCCCCCCCCCCCCCCCCCC
>BRXY01000089.1:12825-64226 GCA_030267945.1 Triparma strigata
CCCCCCCCCCCCCTCCCCCCCCTCCTCCCCCTCCCAAGCTATATATTAAGTACTAACTCTATTGTGTCTATGCGGAGATGCCCGCGTACGCCATCTTCCTCCTGTTGGCCTTCCTGGCGAACTTCTGTAGCTTCTCCTTGCTGGGCGCTGCCTCGGCGCCCTTCCAGCCGGCGACTTTGCCCTTGAGAACGTCAGGAATCGCCTCTTCGTCCACGGTGTCTTTAAACCTGTACACTTCTTCGGCGTTGTTGACCGAAGTACCGAAACCGGCTCCGAACCTGCGAGCGATTGTTGGTTAGAAAAAGAAAATAGAAACGCAACAAAAACAATAAAAACAACAAAAACAACAACAACCCCATCTTCTCCTCACCTGGTTCCGAACCCGACGGCTCCGCCGAACTGAGATCCGCCAACCTCGCTCTCCAGCGTTGTCCCTGTCAACTGGGCTCGCTCCATCAGGAGCTCATTAAGCCTCTTGCGCTCGGCCTCGGCCCCGACCAGAACGGTGGACTTCTTGACCTCCACGCCGCCGAAGCCGAGGGCCTCGACGGTGCCTTCCTCGACTCGATCGTCCTTCCTCTTCTCCTCCTTGACCTCCCATCTCTCCTTCGCCTTGATCTGGGCCTCGACGGTAGCAATCTCACGATCGATTTTGTGGATCAAGTCCGCGAGCATGTTCGCCCCGGACATTGCAGTTTTGGTGATCTTTCGGCACGCCTGCCCGAAGAGGAGGGCCGCGGTGGTTTCAGAGCTGTGCTTTCCCTCCTGGGCCGCGCAAACGACGACGCTCGTCTTGCTGTCCCCTCCGAGGCCAGAGGAGAGGAGCAGCGTGAGCTTGGAGTCTCCGTAGGGGACGTACTGCGACTTGGACTCGGTGTCGTTCAGGGCTTTGACGCACTGCTTCAGGGCCAGCAGGCCCGTGTTGATGTAAACGGCCTCCCTGAGCCTGTCCGAAAATTTGAAACCCGTGGAGAAATTAGTGTTTAAATTCTCGCCCCCCTCCTCCCCGCCCCCCCCAGCCCCAGCCCCGCTCTCCGCCAAAGTTCTGCCGTTGTCTCCCATAGTCTGCAGCTTCAGCTTTTCGATATGCTTAGAAGTTCCGACGTTGACCTTGGACTTCTTGACCTGCTCACTTCCGCCGAGGTCCGCCAAGAAGAGCCTGCTCTTGCACGAAACCCCGGTGTCGAGGTTCTTCTGATCGAGGGAGATGATGAAGAGGCAATGGGCGCGGGAGGAGCGCTCGTTCATGGCAGTAGCGGCCCTGCGCTTGCCCTCCTCTCCGATGCGGAGGACGCGCTGGACGTCAGCTAGGCAGGTGATGGGGTTCTCAGCAGCACCGTCCAATACGAAGCGCTGGGCCGCGACCTTGCTGTGCCCGCACGGTGCTCCGCCGTTGAGGAGGTCGTTCACCTGGTTGCCGTAAATTTCGACGTAACTCACGCTGAGCGACGCCGTCATCTTGAGGTTAAGCTGCGTGGAGCGGAACTCGAGGGCGTCGAGGACCTCAGCGCAAGCCCGGGGAATGATGCCCCGCATCTGCCTCGAAGTGGCGGGCTTGCTGTGGTCTGTGGCGACGACGGGCGTAGTTCGAATTAGAATTGCGTGCCTTGCGCGCTATGAGCACTCCTCACAATTTCTGCCTCACCTCCGAAAACTGCGTCGTCGTCAGGGCCGAACATGGTGTGCGTTTTGCCACTGCCTGTCTGTCCGTAAACGAGAATAGTCCCGTTGAACCCGTTGATGAAGTCCGAAACCTGAGAGGAGAAGTGACGAACAGGGTTAGCGGTGCGGGACTTTTCGGCAGGTCACTTCGAACTCACCAGTCTCCTCGCGGAGGACTCGTAGACAGTGCCCTGGGAGGACTTGTCAGGCAGGACCGAGTCGAATTCGAACTCTCTCAACCCCTTGGTCGGGTCGACCATGACGACCTTGGAGGAGAAGGCGTCCACGGAGTGAATCCCTCCCCTCAGAGTCTCCGCCTGCTGCTTGTTGTTCTCCAGAGAATTCTCCTTGTTCTCCCCCGACTCGGGGGCGGTCTTCTCGTCCCACTTCCTCTCCCCAAACCACGCCCCCTCCCTCTTGAGCACCCTGAGAGCCGCGGCATTTGACTTGAGCTGCGACGAAATTGTGGAAAGCGGAAAGAGGTGAGCGAGCCGAAGACGTGGAGAACGAGGCCTGCTTTTGAGCAGTGCAGCATCGAACCCCTTACCTTCTTCGACATCTTAATGAGCTGAATTCGCTGGTGCAGGGGCAGGGTGACTTCCTTCTCCTCGTCCTCCTCTTGAGACTTGGGCTTCAGGCGAAAAGAGACTTGGATGTTAAAGTTTTCCGTCGTCGCAGGCTTCGGTTCGAGCCTGCCGGGAGCCACGTCGAGTTAGCACGAGTAAAAAAATAACCGCTATAAATTTTTATCACCGCGGTATGTTTGCTCGCGAATGCACGTCTCTCACCTCCAGAGCGGCAGCTCCTTCTTCCTCTCCTCCTCCTCCGGATCCTCGACCTCCTTTGCGCAGAACCACAGATCCCTCCTCTTGTACAGCCTGAAGAAAATATCCTTGTACCGCTCGTCCGCCTGCTTGACAGTCGAACTGTACAGGCCGTGTTCGACGTGCAAGAGGTTTAGGTAGCGCATGTAAGCCTGGTCGGTGGTGAAGAGGCTGCTGAAGCGCTTGGACAGAAAGAGGAGCTCATAGCGCTCCGGGAGGGACCCCGAGAAGTCGAATATCTCGAAGAGAACTGACGGCGAGTTAGAGAGATACAACAAATGAAATGAGCAAAGATGAGATGATTCTTTCTCACCTTTGTCCTGCAAATCAAAAATGGAGTGCCGTCGGGGCAGCCGGAGCGGAGCGAAGAGGGTCAGAGAGGGACCAATCGCCAGGCAGAAATAACGTTTAATCAAGTTTTCCTCCAGCGAAAGGCGACAAGGCAGTTGTCAATTAAAAGTCGTTGGTCTTGTCTTGAATCGAGGAACTTTAACCCTAACAAAAGGCCTTTCACGCCCGCTACGATTGGTTAGGTACTGAATCTGCCTTTCCTGATATGAACTTACCGTCGCGTTAAGGCTGTTGGCGGCCCTCGAACTAGTAGCACCCATGTTGAAAGGGGAGGGGGAGAAATGCCAATGCCACAGCTCTCTCAGAAGAAATGACAAAAGTCCTGGAATCACAATTTTCCGGTCAAACCGCCTCTTCCGCACCAGAATGAAATTCTCACCTACCATACCTACCATGGCTCTTTTTTCAATGCTAGCGGCCCCAGCTTCGAGCTTCGCGCCCCGAATCGCCGTTCGTGGCCTCACTTCTATCAGCCTCCGTTCCACCACATCCACCCTCGACGCCTCTTCATTGACCAGCTCCACGGACGATGAGTTCGCAGGCTTCACTACGAAGACTGCCTTCATGTTCCCCGGACAGGGTGCCCAAGTGGTCGGAATGGCCAAGGGCGTCACGGACGAGGTGAGTTGTCCTCAAAAGGATTGGCAAATGAGAAGGAGGGGAAAATGGAAAAGCTGAGGTGTTACACTGGAGTTCCTTGTTGCGTCGCGTTGGGTCAATTTCCGCCCGGCTAACCCTTTTCGCTTCGTCTCCACGTCTTCTCCGCCCTCGTCCCCGCGCAGTGCCCTGCGGCCAAGGATCTGTTCGCCAAGGCGAGCGAAATTCTGGGTTACGACTTGTTGGAGCGTTGTGTCGAGGGCCCCAAGGAGGTGAGAGGGCACGCATTCGGAAGTTCATGGAGTACGCGAAGTGAGCAGCTAACGACAACGACCCTGCCACCTGCCACAGCTCCTCGATTCCACGGAGGTCAGCCAGCCCGCCATCTTCGTGGCTTCCATGGCTGCCGTGGAGAAGTACAAGATGGACGGAGGGGACGTCGACGCCGCGACTTGCGCCATGGGCCTGAGTCTCGGAGAGTACAGCGCTCTTTGCTTCGCCGGAGCCATCGGCTTCGAGGACGGCGTCAAGATCACAAAGGCCAGGGGCGAGGCGATGCAGGCTGCCTCTGATGCCGTTGAGAGCGGCATGGTTTCCGTCATCGGTCTCGACTCCGAGGCCACCGCCAAGCTCTGCGAGGCGGCTTCCGAGAAGAGCGGCGAGAAGGTGCAGATCGCCAACTACTTGTGCGGCGGAAATTACGCCGTATCTGGATCGTTGAAGGCGTGCGCTGTCGTCAACGAGATCGCCAAGCCCGACTTCAAGGCTAGGTGAGTGTGAGACGGCGTCATCACTAGGCCATACCTAAGCCACCAATAACCCTAACACAACCCTATCGATAACTTCGATCGACTGCAGGATGACCGTCCCCCTCGCCGTCGCCGGAGCCTTCCACACCGACTTCATGGCCCCCGCTGTCGACCGCCTCGCCGAAGTTCTCAAGGACATTGAAATAAAGAAACCCAGAATCCCCGTCATCTCGAACGTCGACGCCAAGCCCCACAGCGACCCCGAGGTCATCAAGAAGGTCCTCGCCACGCAGGTCACCTCCCCGGTGCAGTGGGAGAAGACCATGCAGATCGTTCTCAACGGAGGCTTTGAGGAGGGCTTTGAGCTCGGCCCTGGAAAGGTCGTGGCAGGCATAATGAAGCGCACCGACAAGAAAGCCAAGATGACGAACATCGAGGTTTGAGCTTGAGATTTTTCAGGGTTTCCACCCAACAACAAAATAAACCGAAGCGAAGGGATAGTTTTGCATATAAAACGTACTTTTTTCTCTTACTTTTCAGTTCAACCAGTTTTCGATCAAATTTTCAGAGTGGCCCGGGCCTGAACGACGTACTTCTGGTTCCTCTCGTTCGTGATGATCTCCTTGGCGGCGCTCAGCCTCTCCTCCACGCCCTCTTCGATCAGCATCTTGGCGGCAGCTTCGTTGCCCAGCGCCATAGTATTGATCACCTGGCACCCGTATTCTATGAGCGTCTCCTCGCCCTCGGAGTGCGTGTCCATCGCCTTTAACACGTTCGCAACGTTCTCCCGGACGCTGCCGAAGGAGGAGGCAGGGTCCTCACTCATGTGGATTTTGTTCAGCACGGCAAAAAGCACCTCGATCACCGTCACCTCCTCAAGGAATGTCGCAAGCACCTTGGCGAACGTTGTGGTTTGGTGTCCTGCTAGACTCTGCAGGACCTCTGGCGATTTGATGTCGGAAGACATTCGCAAAATGGCATCGAGGATCGCCTCGGCACTCTCTTCGTTGTTTTCGGCGACACTCGAATCCAAACCAGCAACGAGCTGACTGATACCTTCACTTCCAGCAAGCGCCTCCGCCGCTTCGATGGCGTCGTCATCCATTTATGATTTGGTCGTGAAAAGAAAAATTGAGGGAGGAAAAGAGTGAGGAAATTGTTTTCAAGAAAAGCAAAGAAATACGCTACTCTTTCTCCTTCCTCCTCCGCCTCCTCCGGTCCCATGCGGCTAGTAGGCATGGCCCTAATCTTCAACTTTAGCAATCTCATCAATCGCGCTTCTCCTCTGGCTTTCCGACTCCACCTCGTGGCCTCTCCGCGCCACCTTCAGACCTCCTCCACCTCCCTCTTCTCGCTCCCCGAGAACAGCTACAAGAGCTACACGCTAGACGATGATAAATTGCTGTGGGCGAATCGGAACCTTCCGGCATCGGAGCAGTGTGAATTACTCGGGCGAGGAGAGCGTAGCATCGCCGAGAGACTGAAATCTCTTCAAGACGTCAACTCGAACGGCTACAAGCGGCTCTTCACATCCTCAGCAGCGACGACGCCTTCCACTGCGGAGACTAAAACGAAGCTGACTCCCGCGGGCGAAATCTTGCAGCGCATCAAGTTTGACTACTACCTGGTGTCTTCCGACTACAGCGTCGTGGTTGCCGACAGAACCGAGGGCCCTGTGGAAGTTCCCTTTGATGCGGAAAACGACAGCGTGTCAGGTTCTGAGCGCCAGTTCGTCTTCGCCATCCCCGAGCACCGCATAAGCAAGATACTGTTCAAGAGGCGCGTCGTTTGGGATAAGGAGCGGAGGCTGGATCTGTTCGGCGACATTAAGGCTGTTCAAGAGACCTACGGTATGTGGTTGGAAGAGGAGCAGAGGAGGGTGCAGGAGAGGGAAGCTCTTGCTTCCAAATTCGAAGGGGTCAGCGAGTTGTTGAGGAGTGAGCAGGACTGGGACGAATCCGACGTGAGAAGCAATGTCAAGCGCTTAGTTCAATACTATGAGAATTATAATGTCGACGACAATTTAAGAGATGGTGGCGATGATGACGATGGCGAAAATATAGAGAGGGAAGTCTTAGACGACTTCAAGAGGCTTCTGAGCCTCACATTCAACGACGACGCTGAGCTTCAAAGTAAAGTGTTGGCAATTTTTGACGAAGAACGACAATCAGACAAGTTTGAAGTCAGCGCGAAGCAGATCCAGCAAAAAGAACTGCCAGTGCTGAGCGAAGACGACATTGACGAATCGTTCGTGAAGGGCGGGGGCGCGGGGGGGCAGAAGATCAACAAGACGGCGTCTAAAGTTGTCCTGATCCATCGACCGACCGGGGTGACGATCGCCACTCAGAAGACTCGATCGCTTGCGCAGAATCGCAAGATTGCTAGAAAAATGCTTGCAGAACAAGTGGACGTGTTCCTGAACGGGGAAAGGAGCAAGATGGCGATGAAGGGATCCGTGAAGTCCAAGAAGAAGAGCAAGGCCAAGGCGAAAGCACGAAGGAACAGAGAGAAGAAGGCGAAAGAGAAAGAAGTCACCGACTGAAGAATGAACGATAAAATAAATGAGAACGATATATAAATATTTTACAACTATTCATTTTGATATCTTTCACATGATCACACACTTCTCCTTCTCCTCCTCGGGGGCCCCTTCCGCCTGCATCAACGCCAAACAAGCGCGGCCATTATCAGTATGCAATTCGAACGCCAGCTTCCACGGAGTGTGCCCGTCATTGTTCTTCGCCGTGAAATCAGCCCCCTGCGAGAGCAGGTACTGAACTACTTCTACGTGGCCGAAGTTTGCTGCAGCGTGCAGACTGCGGTTACCATCCTCCGTAGGAATTTCGAAGTTTGCGCCATGCTGTACCAAACACCTGACGGCAGTGATGTGCCCCGAAAGCGAAGCTGAAAAATTAAGAGTAGGAAACGATCGCGGTGTGAGTGGTATAAATAAAAGGGAGAGTGGCAACACACACACACGGACTATCTTCTCACCAACATATATAGCAGTGCACGGCCCAGTGTCAGTCTCCGGGTTGTCGTACAACTGATCTAGGTCCACACCGTCAGAGATGATCATCTGTAAGTTCTCAATGTTGTTCGCACTCGAGCCCAGCCTGTGCGCGCACGAATTGTGAAGGCCCTTCATCCGCCTCTGCTTCTGGGAGTCGGAAGCCGCCTCGAACTTTTCCAAACTGCGAGCTTTGACCTTTCCACGCTCCTGAAGCTCCTTGGCCTTGGCGAGGAGGACTTCATCGCTATCTTGATCGCTGGGCAACCCTGCATTCGCCGCTAATCCGGACATGATCGCAGCAAAAATAAAATAAGATCCCGAAATTCTCCAAGGAAGAGATGAACAGTAAAAATTCTCCTCCTCAACACAAGCAGCAATGAAGTTTTCCGCACTCATCGCCGGCCTCTTGACAACTACTGCATCCGCCTACAAGCCCGTCCTTGTCTTGCATGGAATCGATGGAGATGCAAATCAGGTAGGCTTATTGCCCGATTGCATGACGACAAGCTTCTAATAAAATTTACAATCATTTATATGCACCAGGAGGAAGTTTTGATCTAAAAATAGAATAATATGTGTGCATATTCCTAACCCCCGTCAACCCCATATAGTATACGAATTTCGTGGCGGACCTAATTGAAGAACACCCCGGCACCAACGCCCAAGCCCTGAAGGTGTTCGAAGGCACCCCGACTTCTTGGGTCCAGCTCAACTACCAGGTGAGATAGATGCTGTTATTTCCATCCCACCCCTCCACTCGCTCATCGTTTCGCTCGTCGCTTCGCTTCACTTGTCACAGGTCGAGCACATTGCCTCCTCCATCAATGATATTGTATCAGCAAGCCCGGATGAATTTAAGGACGGCTATCACCTCGTGTGTCACTCCCAGGGCGCCCTCATCTGTCGCTGCCTGACGGAGTACATTGGCACCCACCAGATCGACACCTTGGTGAGCATGGCTGGTCCCCAGATGGGCGTTTATGACGAGGCCTTCTTCTCTTTCTTCCCAGACTCCATCGGAAAGCTGACGCTCGAGGAGATTTACCACGTGGCCTACACAAGCGTGTTTCAGGATACGTTGTCCGTGGTGAGTGACATATAAATAATAATAATAATGGCATTTGCCCTCCATGTCCCCCGCACCAACACTCGCGCACCCAGGCGAACATGTGGTCTGACCCCAACCACGTCAAGGACTACCTTTCCGACAACAATTTCCTGCCCAAATATAACAATCTCATCGACCACGACAAGAAGGACGAGTTCAAGCAAAACTTCCTCTCCCTCTCCAAGGCCGTCTTTGTAGTAGGGTCTCAAGCGGACGGCGTAACTTATGACGGCGGAATCGGTCCGTGGCAGGCGGCTGTGTTCGACTACTATGACACCGACGGAGAGACCTTCGTGGACATGAAGAACCAAACCATCTACACCGAGGACACTTTCGGACTCAAGACTATGGATGAGAGGGGAGACTTAATTTTGGGGGTCGTCGAAGGCGTTAGCCACAACGAGTGGTTCAACAACCCCGACGTTTACAAGAAGTACGTGTTCCCCCACTGCACGTAGCCGAACGTAGCCACCAACTTAGCGATAAAGTTTTTAGGCGAAAGGCGGCTCACGCTCGATTGATATCTACGGAACGAAAGAACTATGCAAATCAAAAAAAGAAAGTAATCTCAAGAAGCAAGCCACCTTTTTCTCGTCTCAAAGAATTATCTTTGTCTTTTTGTTCCGCTCGGCCTCTTTGACCTCGACGCCGCTTATCCCTATGTATTCATCGCTGCTCATTTCGTACAGTCTGCTTATCGTTCTATCGAGACTAAACCTCGTGAAAGTATCGACGGGGACAACGCTCGCACCGCCCAAGAGATCGCCGTGTTTGTTGAGTGATCGGGGGTCATAGATCTCCTCTTTGTTGTCCCACAATTCTTGTATGGTGTGTTTGCTGCTAAAGTACACTCGCACCTTGGCATCGTAACAGGCGTCAACGAACAGAACGAACCTCCTTAACCCGTCTATGGTCGAGCCCCCTTTGTTGAAATTGGGAATGTTGTCGACAAAAATCTCGTCGAAGGAATTCGCTATCATGGCGAACTCGCTGCGAAGATTATTAGTAAGAGGTGAGAACGTAAGAGGAGCGAAGCGACGATTCCCGCACGCAGTCTCACCTGTTCCCCAAAGGCATCTTGGAGCTCTCGCAAAGGTCCTTGAAGTCGAACTTGCAAACTCGGCCTCCCTTAATCTCGACGGTGGCGTCCACGAGGATCTTCCTACTAGCCTCCGTGAGAGTCAAGCTCTCCACCGGCCCTCCCTTCTTCGCAGCCTTCGCCCACAACTCTCCCAACATCTTCGCCCCGTCCTCCCCCGCCATGAATATTTCCCCGCCGCTTTCCCTCGTCTTCAATCCTCTATAATCTACCGGACTATCTTCTAAACTAATCACTTCACAGGACTTCTCAATCGCATTGATTGTAGGCATGAAGACCTGCCTGTTCAAGCCGTTATAGTACAAATCCGAAGGCTTCCTGTTGCTCGTCGTTACGAGCACAAGACCCTCGGCGAACAGCGCCTCGAACAGTCGCGCCAAGACGAATGCGTCGGCGACGTCCGTGACCTCGAACTCATCAAGGCACAACAGGAACGTTTCCCCGACTGCGACGAGCAGTAGTAAACGAGTTAGAGTTACTAGCCGACCGAAAAAAAATGGAATACACCGTACGCAACCGGAGCAACTGGTGCAACAGGAGCGGCTGGAGATCCCAGTAAAACCGGTTTGACGCACCCCTCATCGAAACTTCTCACCTATCTCCTTCGCAATGACTGGCAGAGGGTCTTCATTGTCCTCGTCCACGGCGTTGTACTCCCCATTGCCGCTCGATAGGACAATCTTGGTTCCAAACAGGCTGAAGCTCCTCTCCGTGCTCGAATCCGCAGTCCCCCCAATATCGTCGTGGATCTTCGGGAGTATGCGCTTCAAAAAACCTCCTGATATCTGCGCCTCCCTCTCCTTCTGCTTCGCCGCCATCCTCTTGTGCATCTCCAACATAAAAGACGTGAAATGCATCCTCCTCTTCTTCACCGTCGGCGCCGTGTCATAGAACAAGTCCATCACGAAAGTCTTTCCACTCCCCACGCCCCCATGCATGTAAACACCCTTGGCCTGCTTCACGTTCAGCGACGCCAAGCTGCGTTGCAAGTCGCTCAACGAGTCAATTGCATTCTGCTGGAACGCGTCTCTTTTGAAGCCCTCCTTCGAATTTATCATGCCATCGTAGGCGCTTTGCAGGGCTGAAGCATCGCTGCAATCGCTGCTGAAGAAGGAGGAAGGACTCATGTTACAAATATCCATTGTCCGAGCACAGACAAGGCTCGCATAACTTCCACGACGCATTACCCCTACCCCACGACGATGCGCCAGACTTCTAAGACGTGCTGCCATTCCCCGTCGTCCTCAAACTTGCAATATCCCTGGTAATTGTGACCGCCTGAAAATTCTCTTACTACAACGACTCGCGGTCCAAAGGCCGACTAGAACACCAGTTTTACACCCAGAGCCCCCCCCCCCCCAAACTTCCCCGCCTTCCCCACCTCCACTTAATACCACACCAACTGCCTCTTGGGATAACTTTCTCGCCCTTCTCGTTAGGATTTCCCACCTCCCCTCCCTCCCATGGCGTGGATGCAGCAGTACACCGAGGACGGGCACTGCTATTACGAGAACTACATTACTGGCGAGAGCCAGTGGGAGAAGCCGGACGATTGGACTGAGGCCACAGAGGACGATGAAGAGCCTCCTCCCCCAGACGAGGAGGAGGACGACGATGACATTGTCCCGCCTCCGCCCCCGGTGAAGGCGAGTAGGACCAGTTCCGTTTTCGGATCGCTGAAGCAGAGGCTTAGCGCGTCTATATCGCGGAGAGGCTCAACACAAGACTCTGCCCCTCCCCCTCCTCCTTTGCCTCAGGCAGAGGATCCGTCCCCTCCCCCTCCTGCCCCCAAAGCTCCCGCTCCTGTTCCCGCCCCTGCCCCTGCCCCCGCCCCCGCCCCTGCTCCCGCTCCCGCTCCCGCCCCCCCCCCTCCGCCTCAGGCGGACTCCGAATCGTCAGACGAGTTTGATTCCGACTCGGACTCTGATTTTGACGATGAGCCCGCTACGAGATCCAACCCCCTCCCGCCACCGCCTATGCCATCTTCCAACAAACCCGCTCCGCTACCCCCTCCTCCAATGCCTTCGCCCGATAGTCCCGCCATTGAGATGGGAAAAATCTACGACAATAATGGGGGCGGACAGCCCAAGAAGAAGATGGGCAAGGGCGAAAGAAAGGGAGGCGAAAGGTGAGGAGAAAGGACAGTGCAAGACGACGGCGAACCGACAACAATTCTCTAACACAGCTTGCTTGACCCCCGCTCCCGGTCGTCGCAGGAAGAAAAAGATCAAGAAGAAGAAGACCAAGGCCGGAAAGCAAGTGGAGGAAACCCCGGATAAGGGAAAGAAGGGAAAGGGGAAGAAGAAGAAGCCCAAGAGGCGCTTCTCCATGACGGGCTTCGATGACCACGTCAAACCCAGCAGGCGAATCCAGGTCTACGCCATCTTCCTCACCAAGTACCCGTGCGGGTGCTACTTCATATCTTGTTTCGTGATGCTTTTGCTGGCCGTGCTTGGTTTCATCGTCAGAGATGACTACCCGGATTTCAACAAGGCTGACATGGGCTTCGAGCCCAGAGGAACGCCAATAGGTGGCGCCTCAAAGGCCTACAACAGGCACCTCCAAGACGCCCAGTGCAACGGGGAGATTTCTTCGTACCCGGATGGGACCAGGACGTGGCATCGCTGGTATTACGATGTTGACGACGACGTCGTTAACCACTACGACTTCGACAGGGATGGCGACGCCGACGCAGCCTACTGCAACAAGTACGCGTGGCCGGGGTACAACCCAGCGAACGACACCAGGAGGGCGCTCGGCAGTGCTCCTGTGCACTTGAAGGAGCTGACAGACGAATTTTACGACCCGGAGGACTACGACAGTCCCCTGAAGGAGGCGTTCCTCGCTTCAGATTTCCTGGCCGGCCCCCAACTGACCATTGGCGACGAAGACGAACTGGAGTACAGCGAAGATGCGTACGACTTTGAGGAGGGCCGCCAGGTGAGTAGTAAAAAGGGGCGTGAACGAGGCGTCACGGCAAAGTCAAATTCTAACGCCCAACTTGAACGTCTGCAATTTCCGCAGCTGCAACGCAAATGGGACGAGACGTTCTGCACTGCAACGACTTTCGACGTCGACAGCCCGACGGCTATCAACATCGTTCTCACAGCCACATCGCCAGACACAGACCTGCTGAGCCTCGCTCCTCTCCAGGCGGCGTGCGAGCTCGACGAATCGATCCGGGCTAGGACGTTCTTCAACCCAAACTACTGCACGTCCAAGATGGATATTGACAAGTCCGACCCGAGCAACCCCATTCTACGCGGACGGTACTGCTGCAAGAGCAGAACCATCCCGAACTACGTCGCGATGTACAACAACAAAACATCCTGCACCGACATCACGGAAGAGGACGTCGAGAACTTTCGATCGTACTTGGATGTTTGCGCCGACTCGTTCCACGTCACGGACAAGCTCTTCGCTTGCGACTCTAGCACGAAGGAAGCGCTGGCGATTTGTCAGGAGAACGGAGCCAATGAAAATGTTCCCTCTCAGTGTTGGGACAAGAACATGGCCTTCGATGTCTTCAACGCCCTGGCAGACTGGAAGTACAGGGAGCCCAAGAATCAGACCTTGACGACCATGAAAATTGGAATTCCGCTGCAGTCCTACAACGACAACTTTCTGATGGGGCTCCACGACGACGTCCTGTTCCCCAAGCATATGCTGGAGATAAGCCCTGGCGTCGACGCGCAACTCATTGCCTATGACATGGGCATCAAGTTCGAAGTCTTCAACAAGCAACTGCTCACCGACGGTATATTGGCCGTCTTCGCCTTCTTCATGGTGTTCGTTCTCATCAGGGTCCACACGGGGTCGATGTTCATCACCATCCTCGCCTACATTGAGATCATGAGTGCCCTGGGTGTCGCCTACTTCTTGTACATGGTGGTGCTCAACCTGCCGTTCTTCCCCTTCTTGAATCTGGTTGGTATTTTCATCGTAATTGGTATAGGAGCAGACGACGTCTTCGTCTTCATCGATGCTTGGAAACAGGCCGAGGTCATGATGGCGTCCGGTAGCGACCAGATCCACAAGAGGATGGCTTGGACCCTGCAGAGAGCCGGTGGGGCCATGTTTGTCACCAGCACGACCACTAGGTGAGGGCAGGAGGCTGGCGAGAGCTTTACATCGACATCGGAATTGAAATCGACCGAAGAAAGCGGAACTAACTCATATTTACGCTCGCTCGTCACAGCTTCGCCTTCTTCGCGGGAGCCGTCTCCTCGATCACTTCCCTCCGGTGCTTCGGCATCTACACGGGCCTGGTGGTAATCTGCGACTTTTTCCTCATGATCACTTACCTCCCCGCCGTGGTAATTCTGGACCACGTCTACATCCAGCCGCGCTTCAAAAATTGCTGCACGTGCTTCAGCACGCTTGGAGACAAGATCTGTGGGTGCTGCAAGGCCAAAGAGGACGACGTGGACGAGAACGGCGCAACCCTGGGCACTGGCGAACGTTTCTTCAAGAACCGGATCTTTTCCTTCGTGAAATTTGGAAGATTCCTCATTGTCCTACTTCTGGGGGCTCTCGGCGGTGCTTTGACTTACAAGGCGCAATTCCTCGAGAAGCCCTCCACGGGCGATTTCCAGCTCTTTCACAACGGCCACCCTATGGAGTTGTACGAAATGGTCTGGAGCCAGAGCTTCTTCCAAGGGGGACTGTCTGGCTCCTCCACGAGGGCGTTCTACCCTGTCACTTTCGTGTGGGGACTAGAGCCGACGGACACCGGCGACAAGATGGACCCCGCAGACCACGGAAGTCCAGTGTGGACCAACTTGGACGCGAGGTCGCAAGCCTCACAGAGTTGGCTCGTCAACTTCTGCTCGGAGGTGAGGAACCAGACGTGGTACCTGCCGCTGAACAAGGAAACCGTCAAGTACGAGAGTTGCTTCATGGAGGATTTCAAGGACTGGGCGACGTATCCGTGCGACAACACCACTATGGTCCCAGACCAGTCGCAAATCGGCTGGCAGAAAACCTATCCCGTTAGGACCGACGAGCTAGGCTGCTGCAGCGAGACCTTTCCGCTGGCGCAGAATAAGTTCGGCGTGTGCCTCAGCAAGTACGCTTTGACGTATGGGAAGGAGAACACCGGCATCTGGTTCGACATCGACGGGACGGGGACCGTGAAGGCTCTGGTGTACAACTTCGTGACGAACATCGAGTTTAGCAACGATTACAATGTCGCCGAAAACCTGTACAACACGCTTCTTGACTTCGAGAAGAAGATCATGAGCAAAGCGCCAGTAGGAGGAGCGCTCGAAAAAGGGTTCATGACCAGCGAGTTCAGCTTTTACGATCTACAGAGTAGCATCGGATCGGGAGCGTATCAGTCGGCAGGGGCGTCGACTATTATCGCCTTCATCGTTCTCGTCGCCACGACCAGAAACGTCATCTTGACAATTTACAGCTGCTTGACCATCGTCTTGATCTGCGGAGTCTGCACCGGAATTTTGGTTCTGGACGGTTGGGAGCTCAACATTCTTGAGAGCATCATCTTCAGCGTGGCGGTGGGAATGGCAGTCGACTTCGTGGCGCACTACAGTCACGCGTACATAGAGGCGCCGGAGAAGGAGAAGGGCGGCGGCGGGGAGGCCCTGGTGGTCGAGGGGCAGGACAAGCCGCCTCGAAGCTGGTGCGGCGTTCAAGAGCGCCTCCAGAAGACCAAGACGAGCCTGACAGTCATGGGTTACAGTATAACGTCGGCCGCAATCACCACCTTCATAGCGGGCGCCGTCATGTGCTTCAGCAAGACTCTGTTCTTTTACAAGTTCGGCGTCTTCATGACTCTCATCATGTTCATGAGCTGGTTCTTCTCGACCTTCTTCCTCATGGGCAGCCTCGCGTGCTTCGGCCCAGTCGGAGACTGGGGCGACATCTTCTGCGGCTTCAAGGGGCTGCAGCAGAAGGACTTAGAGGACGAGCTGGAGCTCCTGGAGACGGCCGAAGACAGGGTGCAGGACCAGATTGCCAAAAAGATGGGCAAGTGGAATCTGCAGGATCTGGAGGCGGAAGAGGAGGCCATCAAGCTGGCGAACAAGGGCTACGAGAATCAGACCGCAGCTAAGAGAAGGTCGAACAACCAGGACATGTTTGGTTAGTGTGGTGGGGTGTGGGTGTTGGTTGGGTGTGGGTTGGGGATTTGGGGGTGGGGTTCGGGGGTGGAAAGAAATATATTGAATTGCGTTTGTAAACCGATTTTTTAAAGTTATTTCACTAGATTACCGCTTTTTTTTCGAAGTTTTGGGCGAGGGTGCTGACGGGGATAGGAGGGCGCGAGGATGGCGATTTTATCATGGAGGGTTTTCGTTGCTTGGGTGTGTCAGGAGGGTTGATTTTAGGGAGTTCGATGTTTGCCGTGTCATCATCGTCATCGTTGTCGTCGTCGTCGTTGGAGGCGTTGTGGACAGGCGAGGCTACTATTTTTGCGGGCGGATTTTCCTCGTCCGTGGAAAGTTCGAGTTCGTCCGGGGACGACGAGACTGCGGCGTTGGTCCAGCTTTGCTTTGTCCTCCAGACGAGGAATTCCATGACAAAGTAAAGGAACGTGGGGAGGAGGGTCGTCATCCAAGCCATGGCTTTCCGTTGGGAGGTAGAGACACCCGAGTTGTCGAAACGACCTGTCGTTGTGACTGCCGTACCAAAAATAATTAAGACGGCGAGTATAATGAAGACCAGGCCTTCTAATATTTTACGGCAGGTAGTCGAACGTTTTTCATTGTCGACCCAGCGATTTTGCTCTGTAGCTGGCATTAGGTCAATTCGCAGGTCACGTTGAATACTGATGATCCTGCGGTATGACTCCTCATCTAACATTTCGTCAATTGAGCTGTGATACGCTTCGTTCGCTCCTGTGTGACTTCTGCTCCTTGCCTCGTCCCCGTCTATTGCTACTATTGAGGGCCCGGAATCCCTCATAGACGATGATCTGACGCTGTTCAGAAATCTTGACGTAGCTCTCATGAAATTGTTGTCGAGTCCTCTGAAGAGGCAAAAATTGGAACACACCACGAAGACCAGAAGGAACACGCAAAGAATGTCCATCAACCAGTTGTTGGTCGTGAACCAGCGCGCAAAGCTGCCGCCGGTAATTGTGCTTGTGGCGAGGGTGTCTCGGAGACTGACTAGCGCCGCCGCCATGGACACGGTCCTCGTGGTGAGTATCTCCGCATCGTTCATGGGGTCTCCCATCGTACTTGAAGGACGGTGAGAGGTGTAGGGGCGCCGGAGGAGGTAGCGGATGTACCAGAGGTTCGTGGCGACCAAGACCGTGGAGCACGCTGCAGTTCTGGCGCAGGCTAAATTCTCAATATAACCTTGATTTGCGAGCAGGACCGCCACAAACTGTACCATCTTCATCCCGACTATCCAGAGGAACTTTCTCACGAAAGCCTTCTCCTCGTGATTGTACATTTGAGGCGTGTACTGGAGGCAGAAAGCCGAGTAGTACGGTCCCTGAAGTTCGATGTCCTCGATTGTCTCTTCGGTCGTGATTGTTTCAGCCTCGAGTAATTTTGCTCGGATTCTTTCAAAATTTTCAGAGCTGCGACGGATCGTGACGTACAGGATTGCAGAGATAATAAAAAGAGAGAGGATCGAGGGTAGCACTGCTAGTGTAATTGAGAGTCCTGTTTCTTGCACGTCGGATCGGTTCCATTCAATGTTTTTCAACATCCTCTCGGGTTCGAACGTCATAGGAAGGATGATAATGGGCGCCTGAAGCATGAGGATGGCTGCGAGCTTCTGACAATTGACGAGTGTTGCGATCTCCCATCGTCTGAGCTTGTGAGCATATCGGAGGAGAAAGGAGACCGCGTGGACACCAATTAAGGCGAACCATGCCGATGTGAAGTAGTTGTCACCCCTCGCAATCTCCTCGTACCAGTCCTGGCAAATTGGTTTCACCTCGATTGGCATGGAGATGGTGGAAAGTATGGTGGCGAGGACTGTGAACCACTCCGAGAGGCTGCTCGAAAGGATGGCGAAGACTGATAAAACCTGTATGGCGGCTGTGATTTGCTTAGTCCTTATCAGGTTGGTCACGTTAGCCTGCGGTATGATGGCCTGCAAATATCTATTATTTCGGAGCGTGTAGAGGAAGGCCGCCACGAGGGCTAGAAAGACTAAGGCAAGGAAAGAGAGAAGGGAGGAGAGAAGGGGATCGGAGGGACAAGTCACGCATGAATTGTTGATGTTGGTTGCGCCGTCGGGGCAGATGTCGCAGTTGATGGAGTCCTCTCTTTTGAAGCCGTTGAGACACTCTCCGCCCTCAGAGGGACAATTTGTGCAGAAGAAGCACGATTCTAGGCCGGCAGATACCGTTGTTAGAGTTTTGGGCAAGTTCTTGACTTCCATCAAGCAGGCACCAAAGAGCATTTCTTCTGTATTAGTTCCGGAAGATATTGCAAAGCTCGACAGATCCTGGTTAAAGGAAATGGCATGCTTTAACATGCCCACCATATCAGTGACTGAGGAGGTGTCGAAGTTCGACAGATCCTGATTAAAGCACCATGCATCCACGAACATGCCCAGCATGGAAGTCACTGAGGAGGTGTTGAAGCTTGATAGATTCTGATTAAACGAAATGGCTTCTCTGAACATGTCGTGCATAGAAGTCACCTTCGAGACGTCCAAACCTGAGAGATCCTGATTAAAGGACCGTGCACCGAGGAACATGCCCTTCATGGAAGTCACCTTCGAAGTATCCCAGCCGGAGAGATCGTCGTCGAAAGCTTGGAAGTGCAGGCAAAGATCTCCACAGCTACACCAATCAGCCCCGCAAAACATAAAACTCGTATCGTTCACTGCCGATACATCCCACTGCCCTATCGGCCCCCCATAAGTTATCAGCGCCTCAGTCCTATTTTCCACCCACTTATTCACCGCAGCCTTGAGCTCGCCCCTACTCGCGGGCGAGAACGCAGCCGAGAGTGGGAGTATGGCTATAAAAATGTAACATGAGACCGCTGCGTTTAGCAGACCCATGATTTATGGGGAGTGCTGAGAGTTCGGGCGGCTCTTCGGAGGCGTTGCTCTAAGTGCCCCCTTTGTTTGCTTGTTTTTTCGAGTATGTCAAAAGAACGTAAGCTCAGCGAAGCGAACCTTCCCAAAAATCAGTATAAATCCCAAAATCCTTTTTGTGCTAGCGATTTCCAAAATCACTTCATTTTTTCGCTTTTACCTTCTGATTGAGATGTGAGGAACACGATGCACAGTTCTGACAACGACCCCCTCTCATACACAACACTCTCAGCATCTAACACGTTCTAACTCCTCACCCGCCCCTTCCCCTTCCCCCTCTCCCTCTCAGGCCGTCCCGTTTCACTTCGCTCCTCCTCCTCACCCTCCTCCATGTCTCCCACTCCGCCGTCGACCTAACAATGTCAAACTTCGAGTCCACCGTCTCCACAAAAAACACCCTCGTAAAGTTCTACCAAGACTGGTGCGGCCACTGCAAGAACATGAAACCAGCTTACGACCAGCTCTCCTCAGAATACTCCGACGACTCTAACGTCGTCATAGCAGACGTCAACTGCGGTACTGAGCCTGAGCTATGCGAGGCCAACGAAGTAACGGGCTATCCCACAATAAAATACTGGGTCAAAGGCTCCGAAAATTCATACAACCTCGGCCGGGATTATTCCTCCCTGAAGGACTTTGTCTCTTCTACGTTAATTATAAAATGTGACATAAACTCATCCGCTCAAACGTGCTCAGATAAAGCTCTAAAGTACATCGCTAAAATGAGCATGAAATCAAACGAGGACGTCGATAATGAGGTCAAAAGGCTAGAGGGTATGGAAGGTAATAGTATGAAAGCGGAACTTAAGAATTGGTTGAAGGAAAGGTTGGGGATACTCAAGCAGTTGAGGGGTGACAAGGAGCTTTAGGATTGTTAAGAAGGGGTTATGATGCGGTATGGGTTGAAATTAATAGGCTAATAAGAACGTCTCATATTTTGAGTGATTAAAACATTCATAACTTTCGTTCTTCCCCCCCTCTCCCCCACCCCCCCTCTAATCGTTTCACCTCTGTTGTTCAAGCAGATTCCTAATCTGCTTCTCCATGTCGACGACCCTCCCCTTAAGAGTCTTAACGTCCTCTTCCGTCCCTTCATTAGGCTCGCTGTTCTCGTCTCCTCCTTCCTCTTCCTCCTCGCTTTCCTCCTCCCTCCCTCTAAAAATGATCTCCTCAAACCTCTCCTTCCCCTCAATCCTCCTTTTCAACCCTTCAACCTCCCTCTTATGCTGCTCCGCCATCGCCTTCTTCCCCTGAATCTCCAACTTCCTCCTCCTATTAACCCCCGCATACTTATTCCTATAAAACTCAACCTGCTGACTCAAATCCCTAACCCTACTAGAATACACGCTCTGAACATTCTCATACTGCTCCCTCAAAACACTCATATCCCTCTCCCTACTCTGCACTTGCCCTCTAAAATCTTTAACAGCAAGTTCAATTTCAGCTCTACTCGCTTCTCTAGCCGCTTCCATTTCCTTGGACATTTGTCGCGCCGCGGCCGTACGATCAGCCTCGAGGGAAATACGCTCAGAACGTAAATCAGCACGTTCTTCGATCATTACACGTTGGGAGACTTGAGCGTTGTGACGGAGGACTAGGTAATCGCGGGTGACGTAGTGGAGGTTGTCTTCTGTGCTTTGTAGTTTTTTGGTTAGGATTTCGATTTTAGAGGTTAAGGTTTCGGCCGTTTTAGTGAATTGGGATTCGCGGAGGTTACGGTCTTCGTAGAGGGAGGAGATTTTATCGCGGGCGATTGATTTGTAGGAGTTTAGTTGGTCTTTTAAGGAGGTTATGGTCATTTGGAGGGATTCGTTGCGGGCTTGGAGGCGGGAGGCGACGGCTTGGGCAGAGAGAATTCCGGAACCGGACTGAAGAGAAGAAGAGGGAATTGGAGAGAGAGATTAGAGATGGTATTTTGCGCGCCGAACATTGCTTTGTTTTTATTTGAGGCCACTCACCTGCTTCTCCATTTCCATCTCCGCGTTATGTAGTGCAACGCGGTACTGCTCTGAGAGCGCTTCTCCTGCTGCTGTGGACCCTTCTTTAAGGAAGGTAATGTCGGAGACGACAGGTTGAGTTAAGGCGAGGAGACGTTGGATTCTCTGTTCGTGTGTTGGGGGGGGGAAAGAGGGGGTTGAGGTGTCAGTTGAGAACTCTTCGCCTTCACATACAGATGTTGTAATATAACGACTCACCTTCCTGTCTTCGACCTGTTGACTTTTCAACCTCGTTATGATGGCGGTTTGGTCGTTGCTCGTTTCCCGTTCGTGGTGGACGGTTATCTGGGCGTCGCTGACGGACTTGCGGAGGTTGAGGAGCTCGGAATCACGGGTGGAAGCTTCCCAACGGAGGCGGTGTAGCTGGAAGGTGTGTGTGGGGGTATTGGGGTGAGTGTAATGGAGGAGAGGAGGGCAGGCCCCTGCAGGCCCCTTTGGTTTTATTGTTCTTACCTCCTCCTTTTGGGGCTCTAGGGCGGACAGGCGAGAAAGGTGCAGTGCACGCTCTGTTAGTTGACGAGATTGGGTAGAGTTCCATCGATTGCATGTTGATTGATTGCATGTTGGGTTAATTGGTTGATTGCGCGTGCGGCGTGTCGAAAGTTGTGTTAGAAAGTAGTTACGATGTTGACGATGTCCTTTCACTTGTGTTATTGCACACTGTCAGTGTGTACAGTTCGTGCAATTGTTGGGCAATCTTATGTTTCGCAGCTCCTTCGAACCTTCCTCGTTCAAATGGGGGACTTATATTGTGTGTGTGGTACTTCACCTTTCTCAAATTCGTCCATCCTGAACTTGTAGAACTGTAGGAGATCATCGACGGCCTCGTTGCCCGTTTCAGGGACCGCTTGCGTTACAGCCATTAGGGAAGCCATAACAACAGAATGAGCACTCTCAATCATCCAAAATCGTCCAAATCCAGCGATATTGATTTTAGCCCAACATTTTTCACTTTCTCATATTCGTCTATAATATTTATTGCGGAGGTACGACAGACTGTGCAGTGATACAGTGCTTAGAAGGGACTGATTGCTATCGTATTGATGTTATCAATGTAATCGTATATGTCTTAATATGTCTTGAATTTCCCTTCTCTAAAATATGGAGGTTCGCCGCACAAGAAATCCTCACCGTTGGTCATCTTACCACACTCTATTTAAACTCTACTGGAATATAAACGAAAGAGACGCATCTTTATACACAATATTTGAGTGATTATTAATCAATATAGACGTTGCATCTTTGTAAATGGTTCATAATAAGAACACTCTCTAAAACATCACCGCCCTCTACGCACACACACAAACACAGCCTTTCATCCTCCCCCCTTTCCCCGAAATTCTATCGACGTGCGCCCCTCCCTCCCTCTATCTCCTTACCCCGCCCCCCCCCAATTCAGTTCATCCCAATGCTCTCCCGTCTCCGTCCCCTCTCCCTTACCCTCCGTCCCTCCCTCCGTCCCTCCCTCCGTCCCTCCCTCCGCTGCATAACCTGCACCCCTATAAACCTTGGAGGCAGCGGCCCCGTCATTCACGAAACTAAAATGCACTACCCTAAAATTAACAATGATAAGCATAGGAGTAACGCAATGTCACAAGTATTTCAAGTTGAACCGATCGAAGTCGAAGGTGATATAGCAGGTGAGAACGATTGTTTGTGCAGCAAAACGTTTTCTCTCTTCTTAAAAACACACAAACACAACAAAATCTAACCCCTCCCCTTAAAAAACCCCAACACTACTTCACTAAAAGTATGCGAAGGTGGAGCAGGTGCCCTCGGCCATCCCGTAGAATACATAACCTTAAAAGTACACTCGAGTACTGATAGGTTAGCTGGGGTTTGTAAGTATTGTAGTTTGAGGTATGTAGGGAAGAAGGCGTGAGGAATTTTTAAGGGTGTGTGTGTGGGGGGGTTTAAATGAGAGGTAGTGTGTTTCAAAAAACTAAAATAAGTTTTTTTTATGATTTTTTTTAAAGGCGAATAAATGTAGGATGATTTTTAATTTACACTCTCCCACAACAATCTTCCTTTTCTTAAAATGTAATGTTGGACTCTTTCCCTCCCAAACCCTCCACCCTTGTTTTTTAGTTCATGATATCCTCCATTTAAGGCTCAGGAAGTAAGGTTCTCGTCGTTCCAGTGAATTTCCGAGGATGTAGGGTTGTTCTTTTTTAAGACGTTACGGGCGTACGTGTTCTCGAATAATTGAGGCTTGGAAGGAGGGTTAGAGAGGAGGACCGACAGTGTAATGTATATTAAATGAATTGTGTCTGGAATGTTTATGGGCGTTATCGTTTTCTCACCTTGTACATGTACATGTAATTAATCGCTGTCTTCTCAACCGCAACGGCTAAAGTGCAGCTGAGAAGGGTCGTGGCGAGGCCGACGCCGGTGCCGTAGATTACGGATTTGAAGGCGAGGGAGAATTGTGGGGGGACGACCATTGTGAATGAATTTGAGAGTGGTATTACACCGAATGGGAAAGGAGGGGAAGAGAAAAGGGGTGTAGAGACACACACAAGAGAAGGTCGTTAGAGAATGGAGGAGGTAGGTGAAGGGAATGTCAATCCTCAAACTCTCAACCTCAAACGTCGACGGTGGAGTTCAGTGTAATGATTAGAAACAACAAGGTGACACTCCTTCGTCTTCCGATGAACTAATTTACTCTTAAATCAATTAGAAACGATATCCGGGTACTTAGAGATGGACAGGACGGGGTTTTAAAACGTTTTACAAAGTAAGCGGGACGGTCGCTTAGTTTAGTCGACGGTGAGGAATGTGATTATTTCAATAAGGTTTTTGGGGCATTTGGCACCAAGGCTAAGGGCAACTTTCCTACTGCAACTCTTCCCTCAAACTTATTGCGGAGGTCGGAAGTGTGGGTTTGAATTCTAACGCCACCCTTTATTAAGGACCTATCTAGGGCGACCATTTTCACGTACTCGAACGCTTCTTTTGATACTTTTTGAACCTCTCCCACCAGGTTCCCCCATCACATTCCTAACATCGACAAAGAAGCATCAAAGAAAATGGTACGGAGTAGCAAAAAACAGTCACTAATCCCACCAGTCTTAATTGACGCCGCAATTGCTTGCCTTCTTGTGTATTTAGTTCATTCTTATGCCGCATGGGGAGGAGAGGGGCCAGGTATGTGGGTTTTTAGGGGCACAGTGAGCAAGCCTTCGCTCACCTTCACCCCCTCCCCCCCCACCCCCCCCAACCCCCCACACAGCAATGATCGTTTTCATCATGGCCCTCTTCTACTTGCTGTTCACATACGGCTTCCGGGACAAGTGGTCCAGCGAACAAACCCCATCCGCCTACAGCGTCTTCAATAAAAATCACCGCGAAATCGCCGGCACACTCTCCGCCCGCAAGATCGACGCTCAGCTCCGCCATGCGAACGAAGTGCAACAACAATCATCTTCCAACATCGAGGGCGTCAAGATTCAGGAGCCTCCTTCACCAATTGATGAAGACGAGAGGTTGAAGAGGAGAGCGGCGCAGGCTGAGGCAGCAGCGAGCCGAATTGAAAAGCTGAAGCAAACTTAAATAAATATACATAATCAAAAGCAGACCATAAAAATCAAAACAACGAGCCACGCCATTTACATTTTATTTCATGTCCTGTGATCCTTCACCCACTCCTCCACCCTCTTCTTGACCTCCCTCACGATGCTGTCCTCCGTCATCTCCTTGACCGCCACCTTCCTCTTCTCCCACTCCTTCGGATAATCGCACCTCTCCACCCTCACGACCATATTCCCCCCTCCAATTTCATCGAAAGAGAGCCTCAAACCTCCTTCCTTCAGGCCTGCGAAAACTGGCGTAGAAGTCGACTTACTTCGACCTTCGGAATCCGAGCTGTCCTTGTCGTCGTATCCCACGCCTGCGGATTCTTTGAATTTCACGATCACGCTGTTATCCCCCTGCGAGAAACGATTAGCGTTGGCAGTGTTTTCACTCGTTAGAATTGTTGTAGTGCTTATAGTTATGGTGGGCCGTCACGCCGACAAAAAGATATCGCTCGCCATGTTAATCTCGTCATTGTCGGTCGTAATCTCACCTCCTCTTCAACGGTAAACTTGCTAACTCCCGACTTGAAACGCCTCAAAACTTCCAGGATGAATATCCTAAGTCCGTTGGGAGACGGAATTCCAGAGTACGCCATTCTCATAATTTCTGGGCCTTCAATTTTCTTCATCAAATATGATATTTCAGAAGGAGAAACGGGGGAGGAAGGGGAGACGCTGACGAGACTGCGGGAGCAGGAATTGGCTGTTAATGTTTTTTTATTATTTCGTTTTTTACAATGATAAGCGCAGAATGCTATTGCCCGCCTTACCTAATAGTCTTGTTTCCGAACTCCGCCACATCGACTCCTAAAAGATTATCCACGACGCCTTCCAAAAACTTGCGACGTCGCCGTGTGGTAAGATGTTAGAATTCGCGTCACAGGAACGTGACAATTGTCGTTTTTTCGCATCCCTCTCGCATCTCCCGTCTTCACCGGTGTTGTTATCCCCTCACCTCCTTCTCGCATTTCCCGTCAAAAATATCTCCAACCCCTAAAGCCGCCCCGTTCCCGAACCCTCCACACCCCCCTTCAAACCCCGGAACAGCAACCCCCCCCTTCGCCTCCTTCGAAACTTCCTTCGAACCTTCAATCTGCGTTTTAACAACGTGATGCGTTAAGGGTATGTCGTTGAATTTCGTCAACTTCCTGAGAGAGGATAATAGATTCAACTCGGCCTCGGTGTTCTGAACGGAGGGAGAACCGAACATCGCAGCCAGACCTTTTATTGTTTTTTTTGATATGTATAGAGTGTTAAATGAAAATTGTTAGACTCGCGTTAAAAAAGTAAAAGGTATCGTTTTGTTCATATCGTTTAATTGTGTCAACACCGTTTTGTTCGTCTCGCTCACCTTTAACTGGTCTGTCTGTGCCTAAGTTAGAAAGAATGATTAAAGTCCTTAAATGTTTCAAGTCAGGCAAAGTTTTTAAGAAGTCATTCACGTTAGAAGGACTGTAAGATTTGGGACTCGTTGAGATTACTAGGTGGGTTGGTAAGGATGAAGAGTCAATAGTAGTCGAATAGAGGAGGGGAGTGTTGGAGGTGAACGGAACGGAGAGGACTGACTTAGGAGGGATTAACAAATCATTGGATGAGAATGTGACATCACCGAATGGACTGGCACCGCTAGCAGCATCTGATCCTAACTTGTCCTCGTCCTCGGCGTCTATTGAGTCGAAAAATCCGTCGATGAGGTTGTCGATTTTACTACCCACGTCTGCCATGGCTTCAGTGGTCCTCTCCTTCCTAGCCTCGTCAGCCTTCATCCTCTCCTCCTCGATGGCGGCTTTAAGGTCGACCTTCTGCTGTTCGAGTGCTGCCTCTGCTGCGTCTAGTTTCTCCTCGGCGATACGACGGAGGTCGGCTTCGTCTTCTGGACCTTGATTCGCTATCTCAAGGAGACGGTCGACTTCTGAATAATCATGACCGTCGGAGGAAGATTGGAATAAAGGAAGGAGGGAAAATGTTTGTTCAGAATGACGGCGAATATAAGGGGAGAAGGAAGGAGAACGCGGGGTGAAGGAGGTAAAATACGCGAGGGAAAGAGGGAGGAGACCGCATGGCAGACATAAGTATTTTAGCTGCATTTGTGACTTATTAGCCGCCGTTGGCCGTTATGTCGATTAAATCAAACTGTGTGTAATCCTAACAGTGACTGGTATGGATAAATATTGAAGATTTTTAACCGACTTTAGATGTGTTTTAAGGCGCCTACAAAATGGCCCCAAAATGGCCTGGAAATCTTACACTGCAAAATCACTTTTCTTATCATTCAATAGCATCATTCAATAGCGCAGCAGACATTGATTCATCTCATCTCATCATCGTATCGTAATTATGTCGAATAATTACAACAGAGATAATCGCGGACCGTCTAACAACAACAATCGACAGTACAATGGACCTCCTCCCGGCCATCGCAATGGGCCGCCGCAAGGGTCGTCGCAAGGGCCGCCGCAAGGCTACAACAGAGGTCCCCCTGGTAACGGTCCTCCTCACGGTAATGGTCCTCCGCACGGATACAACAACAACGTCAACCGCAACGGTCCGCCCCCTCAGCATGCTGGCCAGCAACATCGAGGACCTCCTCGAGGAGCCTTTGGAGGCGCCTCAAGGCACCCTCCAACCAACAATAGCAATAGCAATAGCAATAGCAACAACAACAACAACCATTTCAACAACGCTCTAAACAACATGCGAAGCGAACAGGGTCTAATGGGTAGGGACAGGGATAAATTTCAGGCTCGAAAACGCAAGGCGCAGAGGCTCAAGATTGAGGGGGAGAAGGATAAGGTCGTCGTCATGGGAGAGAAGGTCGACGAGGAGGAGGTGAGCCTGTTTTGACAAACAACATTCGAAAGCCTTTTGCAGGAGGTGTGAAGCGAATGCTACCCCTGCTAACCCTAAGCTTACCTCACCCCAGGTCAAGGTTGAGGAGAAGGAGATTATACTGGACATAGAAGACTTCGGTGACGAGACCGCCGAGGAGAAGGAGGAGAGGGAAGCAGAGGACCGCCGTAACGCCAGGAAGAGGAAGATGATGGAGAGGGAACAGGTTCAGGCCATGGAGGAGGAAAGGGGTGACTCTGACTTGGCGAATAAGAGGAGAGTCGACGAGTTCGTCGCCCCTTTGGCTTCGGCTCCGGCTTCCGCACCTGCTCCCGCCCCCGCCCCCGCTACCTCCACCGAGGACAAAGGCTCGGACTCCGGCGACGACGGCTTCGACATGTTCGCTGACTCTCCCACCCTCGACACTACCAACGCCACCAAGGCGTCGACGAAAACATCCTCGGCGGGGGCCACTGACTCCAAGCTCGCCGACAACTGGGACGACCCAGAGGGGTATTACAAGACCTTGCCAGGCGACGTTATCATCGGTCGGTATCAGGTCGTTAGCTTTCTGGGACGTGGAGTGTTCGCGAGCGTCGTCAGAGCCAGGTAAGAAAAACTGCGGAACGGCCGAGCGGGCCGCCTTCAACCATTCTAATTCGTTGCTTTCTCTCCTCAGCGACATGAAGGGGGAGTACGGTTCCAATCTCGCCGTCAAGATAATCAGGAACAATTCCATAATGAAGAAGGCCGCCGAGAAGGAGCTCGAAATCCTCAAGGTCCTCAACGACCCTAGCGACAGGAACAACATCGTTCGGCTGCTCGACTCCGCCGAGCACAAGGAACACGTAATAATGTGCTTCGAGGGATTCTCATTCAATCTCCGTGAGGTCTTGAACAAGTTCGGAAAGGGCGTAGGGCTTAGCATTGACGCCGTTAGGAGCTACAGCAGGCAGATGCTTAACGGGCTGTACCACATGGGCAAGCAACGCGTTATCCACCAGGATCTCAAGCCGGACAATATACTCGTTAGCGCCGACTTTCTAAGGATTAAGGTGAGGTCATACAACGGAGCATCGTTCCTTTATATACATTTAACATCGTTGTTTTGTCCGCTTCCCTCTTCCCTCGGGACTCACACTCTTGCCCTCGCTCAGATCTGCGACATGGGATCTGGCTGCTTCGAGAACGACGGTGATCGCAGCCCCACCCCTTACCTTGTGTCTCGTTTCTACAGGAGCCCCGAGGTCATGATGGGACTGATGTACGATAGGGGGGTCGACCTTTGGAGTATAGGCGTGACGATATTCGAGCTTTGCGCGGGGAGAGTGATGTTCGCCGGGAACGATAACTGCGACATGCTACGAAAGATACAGGAGATGCTAGGACCCTTCCCGCCTAAAATGATCAAGAGGCACATGCTAGCGTTCCCGGCCTTAGGGCTTGAGGATAAAATTCACTTCAACGGCGACTTGGAATTCTTTCAGAAGGGGGTAGACAAAGTAACGGGCTACGAGACTACCACGCCTGTAAGAATCTTGAAGGCTACGAACCCCATAAAGCCCATTCTACTGAAGGCGACGCAGAAGGCGGACAGGCGGCACGTCGCTGACCTTGTCAACTTCATAGAAATGATGCTGACCCTCGATGAGAAGAGGAGACCCAGCGTGGAGGCAGTCATGAGAGAGGCGGAGTTCGTTAGGATTGACGAGAAGAAGAAATAAAAACGAGAATTAAAAATATAAAAGAAACGAGCGGCGGTTGCATTTTTGAAATGACTTCACATGTCTCTTTCACTTAGTCTTCTTGTGGGTTGGGCTTGACTGATGCTGCTTCTGATAGCTATTTCAGAGGCGATTCTCGGGAAAAAAGGACACATAAATTCATCGGTCCGACCATGATATGACTAGAAAGTGCGGTGAAAACGTTTGAAATGTGCCTTAAGAAGAGCAGTAACTACAGGAGGTTGAAATTATTACACGATGAGTTTCCATGGATGAAACTACCGGGGAGGAAAATATTGAGAGATTTTTTTGAACAAAAAACAAATGTCCAATTAATTACTTCCTCCTATTGTGCTTAGCCTTACTCTTGAATTTATTACTCCCCTTCTTCCCCCCTTTCCTCAACCCAGTACCGTTAGGATTATACTCCGTAAAAGTATACTTCCCTTTCCCCCCCGGTGCAACCTCTTTCTTCTCAGACAACTGCGTCCTAGCATCATCGAAAATACCGTAAGAATCATGTACTTGAGGACGTCGTATTTTCTTTGAAGGGTTACCTGCGAACTCTTCTGATATTGACTGCTGATACGAGTCAACGTCTCTTTTGCGGTCGTCTATTATTTTTTTAGCTCGGGCTGTAGCTTTCATGGTGTTTTCGTCTAGGCGCTTTTTCTGATCGTTGCCGGAGGAGAGTTGTTCGAGACGGTATTCTTCTTTCATTTGTTCTTGCTCGGCTCGGAGTTCCATGCGGCGCTTTTTCTTGCGGGTTAGGCGGTGTTTGCCGTCACCCATTTTAGAGATTAAGCGGTCGGAACGGGCCTTTTCGAGGGTTTCTTTTTGGGTAGCATCTTTTTCGGCTTTACTCTGAAACCATACCTTCGGACCGCGAGCATTTATCTCGTCGGCGTGCTTGATTATGTTTGAGGCACGTTCGGCTTCCATCTCGGTGATCCTGTCGACGCGTGCGACTTCCTCTGCCTCCTGAATTTCCTTTATTTCGTTCTTCATGAGGATTATCTTTTTGTTGAAGTGGCTGATTACGGCTTCCGGGACGGTGCGGCTTTTTACTGCGACGAGCGAAGCGAGAAATGCATGAACGATTGACCGTAACGAGTTAGAATTGCATTGCGGTGGTTCTGGCTTTCGATATTTAACTTATTCCCGGCTCTTCGATTTGTCGCAGTTTTCTTACCTATAGCGCTTCCCTTTTTACCTTCATTTTTGCCTACGGCGTCCTTCATAACTTCCTTCATTAAATGTCTCCTCCCTTCGCTAATCAGAGTGCACGCTAAACCTCCGCAGCCGGCTCGTGCGGTTCTGCCCACTCTGTGGACGTAGGTTTCTACCTTAGGCATCTCGAAGTTGACGACTGCGTTGACGCCTTTGACGTCTAAGCCGCGGGCGGCGAGGTCGGTGCAGAGGAGGACGTCGACGAGGCCGTTTTTGAAGTTCTCGAGGGCCGTGAGGCGCTGGGTTTGGGTCAGGTTGCCGTGCATTTCGGTGGACTTTATTCCGCAGAGGCCTGCGACGAGCGAAGCGAGTCGTAAAAGAGGAGGTGTTTAGAGAGTTAGGGTAAAGAGGAGGTGTTCAGATTCGTTATAAATCGTGGCTCAGTCGGTCGCAGCTATGTACGCTATTGTATTCGCTTGCTCTCATAATCTCTTCTGCTCCTCACCTGTAATAATACACATTCTATGCGCGGTAGATTTAGTATCAAAAAAGACAATAGTCTTCGTCTTGAAGGTACGGGTTAAGAGGGAGAGGAGGATAGCCTCGCGGTTCCCCTCGTTGGAAGGTCGGATGCGGATGAACTCTTGGGTTAAGCGGGGGGCTACTTCGATTGATTGGGTAGTGGAGGCTTTGATGCGGACGGGCCTTTTGAGGGAGAGTGAGATGAGCTCGTCGACCTTGGTACCGAAGGTCGCAGAGTACAGTAGCGACTGCCTTTCGACAGGCGTAGCCTTGATTATCTCCATTACCTCCTCGGTGAATCCTAGGTCTAGGAGCCGGTCGGCTTCGTCGAGGACTAGGACCATGATGTCGTCGAGGTCGAAGCCTTGGGCGTTGTTGATGTGGTCTAGGAGACGGCCGGGGGTGGCGATGATGAAGTCAGGTCGCTGTGGCGAGGAAGCGAACAAGAACGACCATTAGTATGAACGTTCGAGGGAAAACACTCCCCTCAATAATCTCTCTCTCTCTCTCTCTCACCTTCCTCAACTCCACAGCCTGCGCCTTCCCATTCTTCTGTCCCCCCGTAACCAAACAACTGCTAACATTACAAAATCTCCCCAAACTCAACAACATACTTAAACACTGCGCCGCCAATTCCCTCGTAGGAGTTAACACAAGTACCTTCGAACTCGCGACGTTACGTGCAGAATGTATGACACGTTCTAAACAAGGTAGAAGGAACGAAGCGGTTTTACCACTTCCTGTTACGGCTGAAGCGCAGACGTCGGAACCTTTAAGACTTGGAGGTATGCTGGAGGATTGGATGGGGGTGGGGGTTATGAAACCCATGGAGGTGCAGCCGCGGAGGAGGGGGCGGGAGAGGTTTAGGGTGGAGAAGGAGGTTGTGGTGGAGGTTGTGGTTATTTGGGAGGAGTAGAAGGTTGAGGCTTTGGTTTTTTCGAGCTGGGGGGGGAAGGAGGGGAAGGGGGGGGGGGGTTAGGAACACACGGTTTATTTTGTGGGATTTGTAGGGGACTCACCTCTGCTTCCTCATCGTCAGATGATTCTTCGTCCTGCTGTTGATCGTCTTCGGTTCCGATGGTTTCACGGACGCCGTCGGCGTCGAGGCCCTCGTGGTCTTGGTCGGGTTCGTCCTCTGAGTCGTCCGGGTCGTCTGAGTCGTCTGAGTCGTCTGAGTCGTCTGAGTCGTCTGAGTTGTTTGAGTCGTCCTCGTTGTCCTCGCTGTCCTCCTCATTATCCTTCTCCTCCCTCTCCTCCCTCTCCTTAATCTCCCTCCTCTTCGCCCTAATCAACTCCTCAACATTCAACCTCTCCCTCTCCCCCTTCTTAAGTATATCAATAGCGCTCCTAAAATTCCACCCCTTCCCCATTTCATCGAACTCTCCGTTCGTTATTTCACCTGTACCTGTTATTTGTACAGCGAGATCGTCACCGTTTAAACCACTGTCGTTCGAAGATACGGATGAAGCGTCATCGCCAGGAAGAGGTGATTGGGAGGAGTCACTTGAGAGGAAGGGGAGGTCTGACATTGTTTTGAGGGAGGAAGGAGTGGAAGGAGTTTTCGGTGAGGAGGAAATGGAATTAACGCGGACTTTGGGAGGTTGGAGTTGGAACGTTGAGGTATGTTGGAGGTGTTGAAGAGCCCTCGTATATTGTAAATGGGGATTTGTACGCGGGGAGGATAGAAACTTATGATTTTCTTTGCTAAAACCAGTGGTGAATTTTCTTCATTTCCCTGAAAAGTGATTTTCTTCTTTACGTGTACATTGCGCTTTCAGTTCTTTTATTTTAGTGACGTTGATAATAACGTACTACTTCACACCTTATAGGTCGTTCATCTAGGTCTCTCGTCAATATATTTAGACTTTTATTACACTTTTGTCTCAAATAGAAGAAGTGATACTCGACCCACCATCGAGGAAGAGATTACTACACTACTTGCGCTACTACACTACTTGCACTACTACACTACTTGCGCTACTACACTACTTGCTACTACAGTAGTTGTGAGCAGGAGCGCTAACGGTGCAGACCAGCAGAAGGGTTAGGTTTAGCAGCAGAAGCAGTCAAACCTATTATAATTATGAGGCATCTCCAACGTGCTATAACACGTCCCATAACACGTCCCATAACACGTCCCATAACACGTCCCATAACACTCACAATTCATAGACCTATTCATGGACCTATTCAACCGTCAAATATAAGATTATTAGCATCATCATCATCATCATCATCATCGTCATCATCATCGTCATCATCATCACAATCTAACCAATCTTCTACTCCAACACTACCAACCTCATCCTCCTCCAAATCCTCAAACAAATCCTCCTCCAAATCCAACAAAGACCTCTACAAAACCGTCCTAACAACCCTCAACGCCGTCTCCCCCCTCTACCCTTCGATCCTCCTCTCCCTCCCCCCCCCCTTCAAATCCCTCTCTCCCACCTTCTTCCACCGAACCTTCCAATCCCATATAAACCTCCCTCCCTCAATCTCAACCCAAAATTTACTATATGATTTACCGTTCAATCATCCCATCGATAAGGAGATGAAGGTATTCTACAAACTAAAGGAATGGGAGAGAATCAGGCAAAAGTATAACGATAAGGGGGCGGTTAAAAGGAGAGAGGAGAAGGTGAGAACGTCTTGTGCTAAACTCGCAAAGTTCAAAAAACGGGGTCAAGGCGTTTTTGTTCAACTTAACGAAACAAAACAACATTCTTTAACCCCGTCACAATATCTAACATCCCTCTTTCTCTCCGTGTGCTTCCGTCTTGGTCAGCTGATAAAAAAGTTCAACAAATGGGATAAAAAATGCGAACTTTACGAGAGGAAAGTCAGAGAATATAAGGACATCAAGAGGGAGGGGAATAGAGGGGTTATAAGTTGGGTGAAGGATATTCTGGGGGTTAAAGGTGAAGAAGGTGAGAGTCGATTGTTCGATTACACCAACCACACGATAAGCATTTCTAACGACGATGAATATCAATCTTCGGAACGCGTTAATATCAATCTTCATCTGTCGCTCGCGCAGAAGAAATACCTCTACCGGATAATTTGAAGCCGTTTTACAGCTATTCCCCTAAACCTCGGAAACCCGATTTCACGTTGTTGGACGCCACCGACCCGAACCTCCGTAAATTGACCCCCCTCGAAAAGAAAGTCCTAAAAAACTCCTCCCAAACAACTTCCCTCCTCTCCCAAATAAAATCAGAATGGTCAGAGTCCTACTCTCAGTACCTCCTCGAAACCCACGGTCCTTCCTTTACTAAAGCAGCCTTAATAAAAGCAACCTCAGACCTAACCTCCCCCTCCTCCCTCTACCCCCTCCCCCGCCTCTCCCACCGCAAAATAACCTACCACTCCGGCCCGACCAACTCCGGCAAAACCTACAACGCCCTCCTCGCCTTAAAATCCGCCCCAACAGGAATGTACCTAGGCCCTCTCCGACTTTTAGCCTTAGAAGTATACGAAGAACTAACGTCTTCAGGCGTATACTGTTCTCTAATAACAGGGCAAGAACGTCGTAACGTACCGTTCTCGACTCACGTTAGCGCGACGGTTGAAATGGCGAGGATGGAGGAGTTCGATGTTGTCGTTATTGACGAAATACAACTTTTGGGAGATGAGGAGAGGGGGGCGGGTTGGACGAGAGCTTTTATGGGTGTGGAGTGTAAGGAGGTTCATGTTTGTGGGGGTGGGGAAGGGGTGGAGAGGGTTAGGAGGATGGCGGAGGAGTGTGGGGATGATTTTGAGGTTGTTGAGTATGAGAGGTTTAATGAATTGAAGGTTGAGGAGGGGCCGTTGAATAAGAACAAGGATTATAAGACGGGGGTTAGGGAGGGGGACGCTATCGTGGCGTTTAGTAAGAATGATATCTTCGCGATTAGGAGGGAGATTGAGGAGAATACGGAGTTCAAGTGCTGCGTTATTTACGGGGCGCTGCCGCCGGAGAGCAGGGCACAGCAGGCGAAGGTGAGAAACAAATATACACGTTTTTAAAGGCTCGTTTTGGTCTTGGGTTGTTCGTAAAGTAATGCGAAAAAAAAAAATCTAACCTCCCCCCACACCCCCCTCCCCCTCAGCTGTTCAACGACCCTTCCAGCGATTACAAAGTCCTGGTAGCAAGCGACGCCGTCGGCCTCGGCCTGAATTTAAACATCGGCCGCGTAGTCTTCCACACAATGTTCAAAGGCGGCCGCAACGTCGAAATCCTCAACCACTCCCTCGTGAAGCAAATAGCAGGCAGGGCGGGAAGGAGGAACTCAGTCTATAAACACGGCGCGGTGACGTGTAGGAGGAAAGAGGATATGGGGCATTTGAGGAAGATGCTCGAGACGGATATTAGGCCGATTGAGAGGGCGGGATTGTTGCCTAATGTGCAGCATGTGGAGGCGTTCGCTGATGTTACGGGGATTGAGAGGTGAGAGGAGAGAGAGGGATGACGATACGAAACCATCATGTATTTGAAAGAATTACGTTTATTCTAACGGGTTTTCTCTTTCATCGTTTTTAGTATGTCCGAGTTATTCTCTCAATTCACTTCCGCAGCTCAAGTAAGTAGAGGGTACTTCCTCTGCCGTCAAGAAGCCATCTCAAAAGCCGCCAGCATGGCCGACACTCTCGAGAACTTGAAGGTGACGGAAAAATTCACCCTCTGCATAGCCCCTTTTAATGAAAGCGACGAGATGGCGAAGAATTTAGTAATGGGATTCGCCGAGGCGTTGCAGAGGGGTAGGCCTTACGGCCTCGACGTGAAGATTCCGGAGGGGAGGGTTAAGACGTTCGAGGATCTGGGGCATTTGTGCGCTTTGCATCATTTGATTGACCTTTATTTGTGGCTTAGTCAGAGGTTCGAGGTCGCGGACAACGCGTTAGAGACCGCGACGGCGATGAGGAGGAAGAGGGTCCTGCTGGGGATGATCACGGAGGCGCTGGAGGGGGGGGAGGGGGCGTTGAAGCTCAAGCATGATTATAATAAAATGGACGAGAGGTATAGGGCGAGGTGGAGGAAGGTGCAGAGGGAGAGGCAGGGGAGGGACAGGGGGGGGAAGGGGGAGAGAAGGTTCAACCCTAACAGGGGCACGGGCAAGGAGGAGGCGAGTGCGAGGGGCCCGGCCAGTCGGAACCAAAAACAGAGGAGGTTTGCGCGAGGAAAGAAACGACAGGACGCCGCCGCCGTCAGTTAGAGATAGTTAAAATAGTTTTTTAGAGGTAACAATTTGGCTCTTTTCGTTCATATGAGCGCTGCCGCGTACATTCCTTCTCCTATTTCGGTTGCAGAAACAGATCTGATGGACTTCGTGCTTTTTTCGGACGCTACCAGGCTACCCTCTTTTTGTAAACGTTCATGGTTGGTTTGGATACGAACAAGCATCACCAGACCAAAAAGACTTGACATAGATAAACTTAATACTCCTGCAGCGCCGACTAGTTGCACTAGTGAATTCGATTCGCCCTCAACGCCAAGAATACTTAAGAGGTACAAAGTCGATATCGCAGTGATCGCATTTAATGTTCCTTGCACCTTTTGCCACCATTTGAGATTTAGAACAGCAATATCTGAAAACTGCAGGGCCATTTCTTTCTGAACGCTCCTCATCGCGGCCTTATTAGCTAATGATGTGACTGTGAAGAGTGCGACGTTTGCTGACAAATATGTGCTTGCCCACGAAGCATTTTCGCACTGCGTATTGGTCGAGTGAAGTGACTCCTGACTCGCAATGAGGCACGAGACCGCCTCAAACACAAAGAAGAGCATCGGACCGAAGGCCGCTGTGCCCTTAACCAGAATCGTTTGGCACAAGTAGTCTGAAAGTTCTTGGGGAGGAAGTTTGGCAGCATTTTCGCGAATCTTCTCCCCTAATTTGAAACCTACGTACCAAAGAGGAATTCTGAAGATTGCGTATATTCCCGTACCTACGTACCCCTTTCTAAAGCTGCCGATTGCAAAGAAACCTTCACTTAGCACAAATGCAACGACAAAGTGAATGTGTCGAAGTCGCTTGTAGCCGGCATCTGTTCGCTTAGGTTTCACGATAGTCGTCAGCACAAAAGAAGTTGTAGAGAGAGGTAAGACCAACATGGCTTTAGTCGCAAAGGAATAATCCAAGGTGATTGCGTACCGTAACATCGGTATCGTAAATAACAACGACATGAAAAAACTAATGCCTACGAAAACCCCAGAACACTCCTCGACTGGCTCCTTGTTTATCAGCATTACCGGTTGCTCTATCTGGCTATCTTCAGCCGAGCTCATCGAGGCTATTGAGCTCATCCGTTGCTGAGCCTTCAAGGACGTACGTATTTCAAAAATGCATACTACTGCACTCGTTCCAATTCCAATCCAGCCCACTATATAAACGGTAAGCTTATCCATTCTAGTAGAGCTCAGCATCGAGAACAGGAAGATTCCGCAGACGCCTGTAACTAGGGTCAAAAAACCCTCGAATGTGCGGCGCCATCCGAGCCCCTTCATCCTAGCGATCTTCTCAATCGTCACGTTCAAGTCTTGCTTCCATTCTTTTTTTACGCTCCCCTGAATAATTGTTGTCAACCACCACAGAATAATATAACTTGAGAGAAATGCGGAGCACCATGAGGTATTTGAACAGTCGTCCATGTTTCCCTTTTCAAATAAGCATTTTGTCGTCCTGAAAGTCAGAAAGAGGATGGAGAGAAGAGCTTTGAGTGCACCTTTGAAAATAACGTTGACCAAAAAATTCTGAAGATCTTCATCGGGTAGTCGCCCTACCGAGGCACGGAACCTTAGTCCTATATGATATGCGTACACATAAGCTACTGGCAGTAGGGCTCGACCAATCCCAGTAATTAAATACCCTCGCCTGATATTGCCAATTGCAATTCCGATTTCACTGACGCATGCAAAGCTGACGAAGTGCACTCGTGAAATAACCATATATCGTAGACTTTTTCGTTTCGGCTGTATTAATAGCGATCCAATGTAAAACAGAAGCGCAAAAGGCAACGTAATTGCAGAAAGAATTTCATAAAATTCATCCGCAGTAACTGCAAGCATAATGCATATTGCGGAGTGGCAGGTCGTCACAAGTATGTCGAAGTAAAACCACAAGGAGGAGGATTCCAACAAAATTGCGGTCGGTTGCTCGCCTTCATTCCCTGGCCGCTCTGTGTGGACTCCACGCCTTATCTCGCCTCTGATGACAATCATTTTCCACGTTGCTGTTACGAGGAGGCAGGCAGATCCGGCGCCCCCAACGTACACCATCGAGTACTTTTCGAAATCATCTCTGAATCTTCCCTCAGCGCCGTAGTTCCCGAACAGGTAGAGTGCGAAAACTGTCGCTCCTGCAAGCCCAAGAAATTGGACGATTGCCTCGACGTCCATCATCAAACCCAAGACGTCCTTCAACGAAACAATATGTTTGTCTAGGATTTTTTTCGGGACAACCCCGGTGAGAATTTTTATCGTGGTGTAAGCCCCGACAATGAAGCTGAGCCCAGTTTGCGAATAGAGAGTTCTTTCACACTGTCCCCAGTCTCCATCGTTCGCCCTGTCGCACTGTATGCTCCCAAACATTAGAAACACTAGCTGAGCCAAGCCTATGAATACCCCTCCCTTGATAACGTCTTCGCAGAGGAACTTGGAGAGATCTTCGTCCGATAATTTCGCTATATGAGACCTAATTTTCAACCCTACCGGAAGAAGAACGCAATAGCAAGCACATCCGAAGCAGGATAAGGCCACGAACTCGTCTTTAAAGCCGTTACCAGCGAGGTACAGCAGTTGCGAAACGAAAGCGAGGGCAAAGTATTGTGCGCAAAGTAAGAATTTGTACAGGCGATCGTTTCGCCTTGGCTTCAAGACGAACGACATGCACATCGCAACTATTACCACTGAGAAGTTAATCCACGACCAAAACAAGTTCACCTTCTCGTCTCCCGTGAGGGCATAGTGCACGTAGAGGGCCGGGAACGTGGTCGTGATGCAAGCCATGGCCACTGAGTACACAGTGGCGCACTCACTGACAAAGGGCTTGTTGTTTGGTATGATAGACGGCTGGCTATGGTCGTTGGTTGTGGTTGTAGTCGCAATTGTAGGCGGCGACGATTGTAGTTGCGTCGCGGGGGTGTGCCGCGGTACTTCTGAGGAAGCGGGGCGGGTGGAGCTACCACGATTTCTCGAAGGTCCAAGCTTTCTCGTGTGCCTCGTGGAGGCGCTCTTCTTGCCAGCGGCCGGGCTTCGTGGAGGCTGAGCTTGGGGTGGAGGGGTTAGGGTTTGGGGAGGTGTCAGTTCCACCTCCTTCATCATGGGATTCGAAACACACCCTTCATCACCCACTTTTGGGTTAGGGAAAGCAGCGCTGGGAGAAACTGTCGAGACACCCTGTTCTTGTTCTTGTGTGTTGGTAGGGCCAGGGTCAGTGTGCAAGTCCGACATACTGAGAGATGGGTCACGCACGCCGACTGCCTCTTTCCTTCTCCCGTGATGCCAAGAGTGCCAGAGTGAAAGATTGCTGGATGCAGGATCCCAGGATCCACTATCTAACCAAACCGTGCTCGAATTGGGTTCATGAAACGCCACCCACAACATTATGATATTCAGCCTGTACCGGTACCATACTCAACACTCCATCAGAACCCCTTGTTTATAACTGGGCCGCCTAGAAAAAGCCTGACCCTGCCTTTCTTCGAAACCCAATTCCACCTCCTTTCGTCCCCCGTGATAATAGCTCCCCATGCCCCATCTCCGTGCTCGTGCGTCGACACGCGCGACTACGCTAATCACCAGTGGCTACTATCCGGCGGAAAGGATTGCGCGGTGGCATTGTACGACCTCAAGGCTGCTCCACCGCCTCCGAAGTCCGGCGATCACACCGGCCGGTTCTTGTCGAGGACGCAGGCACGGGAGGAGGAGCTCGCTCAGATAGAGGCGTCCAAACGTCGGAAGCCCATCTCTTTGAACACCCGGAATACTGGCGGCCACTCGCACTCGCTGTCGGCGATCTCGTTCCATCCTAGCGACGCCGGCGCGTTCTTCTCCTCGGACCTGTCCGGTAGAACGCTCCTCTGGGACACGGAGCACTTCATCCCCGTCCTTGAGTCCATGAAGAGGGGCAACGTGCTGACGAGCTCCTGGATGAACGACAACGCCTGGATGTCCTCCACCTTGCAGGGCGAGCTGGTGATGTTCGACGCCGTGTCCGGGACCGCCACCATGTCGCTTAAAGGTTGCAAGGGTGAGTAACCACATCACATCACAACATATTATCAAATCTAACTGGAACGGTCGCGCAGGCCCTCTCAACTCCTTCGACTGCCACCCCCAGCACGAGCATTGCGTCATTACCGGCGGGACTGACGGCACTGTGAAGCTCTGGGACACACGAAGGTCGGGGACCACGAAGTTCATCAAGGCTTTCAGCCAGGACGAAGTCGAGGAGACCGTCCTCGCTCCTGTCGACCACCGCGCCCACACGTCCGCGGGGACCGCTCATCGGGGCTCCGTCAACGCAGTGAAGTTCACCCCGTGCGGCAACTTCGTCGTGACGCTCTCTGGCGGCAGCTGCGCCACCTGGGACAACCGCTGGGCGAGGCCCAGGCGGTTGCATGAGATAGGTGAGAATTGCGAAAAACCAAACCGCTCGTAATGGTTAAGTTAACCCTCACAAACCCACTCACTATCACTATGACCTCATCGCTTCGCAGAGAGAACCAAGCAGACGGGCAGCGGCAGAAGGGTCCCGATGGTCCTCACTGGCAGCACCCTGTCCAACGTCCGCGTCATCACGCCGCTCCAGAACCTGTCCAAGGAGATATTCTCCTTCTACGCCAGGCCCCGGCCGACGGAGAACATCGTCACCATGGCGGGCCACCTCGCTCCAGTGTCCGACTTCGACATATCCGCCTCCAACCAAATGGTAAGTGCGGGCGAGGACGGAATGATCTTGGCTTGGGGCTATAGAGAGGGGCGAGGTAGAAAAGTAAAGGCCCGAGACGAGGACAAGGATCAGTGGTAGATTAGTTAGTAGTTAGTAGACATATGCGACCGGCATACAACAATAGAATGGAATAGAACAAGCATCAATGAATCATCTTTGAAATACAACGCTTCCACAGCTCCTCTTCTACAATTCATTAAAATGTTACCTCGTAACACTTGTTGACGTGCCCGACATGCTTGACGACTCGCTCCCAGACACACTCTCGCTCTCGCTCTCGCTCTCGTGCTCGCTGACGTGCTCCTGGACGGCTGGGCTCATTGAGGGCATTTCGGGAATGTCAGATATTCCCGCGTCCCTCAGCCTCTTCATGAGCATTTCGGAGTGGGCCTTGTACTTGTCGCCCATCTCCCTCAGCAGGGTGACGGCGTCGACGTGCGCATCCAGGTCAATCTGGATCTCCTTCAGCTTGCTCTTGCTCGCCTTCTTCTGCTTCAAGTTGTCCCTGTTCGCGGACTCGAGCTGCGACGAAGATAAAAATGAGTTAGAATGTTGACAAAATAAGCGGCTAGCGGCTCGTCCTCGCACGCAGTGCCTCACCTCCTCCCTCAGGCTCTTGAAGAGCTCCGTGTGGTCGCTGCTGCCGCTAGCGAGGTCAGCCTTCACCTCCTTCTCGATCGCCTTGATCTGCAAGGTGAATTTCTCCTTTGCGCCGGTGAGCTTCTTGTCGTACGCCTCGATCTCCTGCCTCAGGCTCTGGACCTCCGACTCGGCCAGGTTCGCCTTCTGCTCGCTCGCGTCCCTCTCGATTTCCGCACCCCTCAGGAGCATCTTCATCTCTTCCACCTCCTTCGTCGCGAGCCCGCCCGACCTCGCCTCCTCCACCTGCTTCTTCGCCTGCTCCAGCGCGGCCATCTGCTTCTTCTTGAGCATCTGGGCGGCGTCGACCTTCTGCTTGAGCGCCTTCACCGCCACCACGAGCTTCTCCTTCTCGGTCTCCAACCCCTCGATCTTCGCCGACTGCTCGGCGAGGGAGTCCTCCAGCTTGCTCTTCTGCAGGAGGAGCTCGGCGACCACCTGCGACGAATCAGAATTAGTAAAGTAATAGTAGTGTATGAAAGGCGAACTTCTTCTTTGTCGTCGCTCCGCTCCTCACCTTCCTGTCCTCCTCGCTCTGGGTCACCTCGCTCGCCTGGCTGGCTAGCTTGGTCGCCTTGAGCGCAAAGTCCCTCGTCTTCTCGGCCTGCGCAAGCTTCTCGGTCAGGTCCTCGACCTCCTTCTGCAGGGCCTCCTTGTCGTTCATGACTCCGTTCAGCTCCTTCGTCAAATCGCCGACGTCGCCCTTGCTGTCGGAGAGCTTGTTGGTAAGATCCCGCACCTTCTCCTCCAAGGCCTTGATCTGGCCCTCGGAGCTGGCCGCCGCCCTGATAGCCGCCTTGTCCTCCATGGCGTCCTTGAGCAGACTCTCCTCCCTCTCCATCCTGCCCGTTATTCCCTGGATCTCCTTGTGCAGCTTTGAGTTCTGCGACTCAGCGAGCTAAGCGAGCGAGCGTAAATATTGGGTTAGCAGACGATAGACAAAAGTGCACCCACCAACACTCGCTTACCTTCGCCCTCTCCTTCAGAGTCGTCACCTGCGCCTCGGCCTTCTCCCTCCTGGCGATGTTGTCCTCCAGCCTTGTCTCGAAGTCCTTGAGCCTCCTCGTCAGCTCCCTGCTCCTCTGGCTCTCCCCTCGTAGCTTCTCCTTGAGCACCGCAGTCTCCTTGACGCCCTGCTGCAGGGTGGACGTTTCCCTCTCGAGCTTCTCGTTCTTGAGCTCCATCGTCTGGAGCTTCATCTTCAGATCATTGTTGAGCTTCTGCGTCTCGGAGAGGGTAATCTCCTTCGTTCGCACGAGCTCGTAGTTGGTCTGGCGGTTCGCTGTGGCCTCGCCCTTGTACCTGTCCAACTGCTCGGCCAACTCGGCCTCCCTCGCCATGGCGCTCGCGAGCTCGTCCATCTGCTTTCCGTACTGGCTCCTGAGGGCGTCCGTCTCGATCTTGCTCTCCTCCTTGGCGGTCTCCAGCATGGCCTTGACCTGCACGACGTCGGCCCTGGCAATTTCGCTCTCCTCCACGAGCCTAGCATTTTCCCTCTCCATCTCCTTGTTCCTCTCCTTCAAGTCCCTGTGCTTCCTCTCCTTGTGGGCGAGCCTGCGACGGGGGAAGATGGGGTTAGATGCCGCAGCCACACACCACGGGGAGCCACTCGAATAGGCCTTTTGTAGCTCACCTCTCCTCGATCCTCCTGAGCTCTCGATTCTCGCTCCTGAGCCTGTCCATCTCCTGCATTTGCGCAGTCAAGTTCGTGTCCCTTGAGTTCAAGCTGACCTTCAGGCTCTCTATCTCGTCTAACAATTCGGACACCTGGCCCTGCAGAACCGCCCCGCCTTGGGGGCTGGGCAGGGGCGTACTCCCGGCGGGGCTGGGGGGAGGAAGTTCATCCGCCCTGAACTTATTTCCCCCGTTGTAATTCTCGCTCCCAGCCGTTTTGCTCGCCGAGAGCGTTTTGTTCTTCTCCGCCACCTTCCTGTACTTCTTCTCGAGATCGATGAGTTCGTTCTGCAGCTCCTCGCGGCTCTTCGGGCGGAAGCGTTTGGGCCCTATTGGGGTTGTGGGGGCGAAATACTGTTAGAACCGTGATTTGATCGCGCAACAACTTCTTCTTCTGACTCTTCTTCTTCTTACCTCCCAAGCTCCTCTTGACGATGAAGTCGTTCACCTCGGTAGTGCTCATGTGGGTTTTGCCAGTGAGCTCGGTCTTGAGGATGTCAACGACGAGCTCGCTCTCCCGCACCTTGTCCCTCAGGCCGGTTATGAGGCTAGAGCGGCGGTGCTCCTTCGACTGAGCCTTCATCACGGCAATCTGCCCTTTCAAGGAGTTGACGGACTTCATGAGAGCCCTCACCTTCTGAGAGTGCAGGTTGGACAGGGCGCGGATCTTGGCGTCCATTATCGCGTCGCCGGTCGTCATCTCCAGCGCGGCGACGACGTCGAGCTCCGCCAGCACAGAGTCCGAATGTGACGGTCCTGGCATGGTGATGAAGAGGCACTCTGTGTGATGACTTTTACTAATTGTTGCGCGCATTGAGGTGGGGGACAAATGGGGAGGAAGAAGGCGAGGGTTAGAGCGGGGAGCGAGCGAAGGAAGGCGGATGGTGCCTCGTAACGAGCAAATCGTACAGAGGTGCTTTTGGACTGCCTTCGAAACTGCTTCTTGTTTTAAATAATCAGGGGGACCAGGGCAGGAGGAGAGCGATGTCGTGGGGAAGGAAAGCGGACGGTTGATGATGGAGGGGAGAGGGCCGCTTCCGTCGAAGCTGGTCGCTTACCTCACTCCGTTCAATTTTTGCAGTGGGTTCAAACCAAGCTTCCAGGACAAATGCCCACAACAGACAGGTTAAAACAAGGATTAGCGCTAAACTACCACCTAAGCTACTTGGAAAACCTACACACACGCACCACTCGGAGGGGATAGCACCTCTCCCGGCCCCGAACAATAAATAAAGTCCCACCAACGTCGCATTGACACACAAATAGAGTAGAATAAATATGGACAATACCTCCTCCCAGGCCCCCTCACCAAATAGTCCCCTCCATCCACCTTCATCGCCGCCGCTGTCTCCTACGAAGGAGATAGAGGTGACATTTCCGCCCGGATCGTTGGGAATTTCATTTGACTGGAACGCCGAATTCTCGAGGTTTCAGATAAAAGCCTTTGCGAATGGTCCGAAGCCCTCACTGTACCCGGGATTAATATTAACTAGAGTGCAGGGCGAGGAGGTGCACGGCTCGTACGACAGGGCCGTCGAGGCGCTTGGTAGAGGCGCTGACGCGGAAAGAGTCCTCACCTTCGTGAATTCGCGGAGCCTGGAAATGACAAAATCTCCCCCTCGGCTGTCTGGTCCTCCCGTCCCGACCTCCCCAGGGGAGGAGAAGAAGGACGGGGGCTCGCCGCCGTCGTCTCCCGCGGTGGACATTCAGTTCAACCCCAGCTCGCGGCCTCAGACCGGACAGACTACGAACCGGACGAACAAATCAAGGAAGTCGAACGCGAGTTCGGACATGTCAGAAATGCTCGCCCTCGTCCAGCGAAAGAAGGACGCGAGGCTGGAGTCGGAGCGCCGGCAGTCGGTGATGGAGGACAAACGGATAAACGAGAATGTCTACCACCCGGACCAGAAGAGGCTCGAGCGGGCCCTCAGGAGCAACGAAAAATTAAAGTGTGTCTTCGTGGAGGTCAGGAATGAGAGCTACTGGTTCGATCAGAGGAGAAAGGTGAGAATGAATGCGACTAAAGTTTAGATAACAACATGTGAACGTAAGCTGCAAATCCTAACCCTCCCCCCTCCCACCCCCCCCTTCTCTTATCCCCCCTCCCGACCACCAGATTGGAGGAAAATTCCACTCCGTGAAGTCTGTGCAGAAGGACAAGAACGGATCCGAGTACAAGGCCATGTGCTACGAGCTCAAGAGGAGGGAGTCAGACTACGAGCTGGCACCTTCGAAGAAATACCTGGGTCTGCACAAGTCGAGCGCGGCGGCGTACAGAGCCTGCGAGAACTTCTGTAAGGAGCGCGACGCCAACATCGGAGAGCTGAAAATGGACAAGGGCAACCTGTACGAAAATCCGGACAAGCTCCTGAGCACGCACTACAACGTCAAGGTCGTCAGCGAGGCCTTCAGGGACATGTCTTTCGAGGAGAGGAACATGATGGTTTACGAGGTGCTCGTGAAGGAGTACTTCGACGGCAAGGCCGGGGGGGAGAACATGAAGAACTTCTGCATCAGAGGCAAGGCTGTGAACTCTCTTCCGCACATGCAGCACCTCTCCCTTCCCTTCGAAATTATGCTCGACCTCCGAACTCCTTCCCAGTACTCTCCCAAGACGTACCAGCCGGACTCGACGGAGAGGTTTTCGAAGAGCAGGACAGGCATCAGAGCTGCCGGGATCGGAGAGGACGTGAGGGGCATAAGCAAGACCAAGAGCCTGAAGGAGACGATAAAGAAGCCCGAGGGAAAGAGCGAGGGAGGCCTGCACGGGCATTTCTACCACGACATGACGGACAGCGTCAAGGGCCTAGTCCAGGAGCAGTACCAGACGAACATGAAGCTGATCAAGGGCGACCCTGAGACTCTCGAGTCGGGCGTGTACAAGAAGACCGTAGTCAGGCCGGGCCAGGTTGAGGCCGAGGACCCGAGGTCGATGGGTGTCCAGGGCGGCGACATGGTCGAGGTCAACGGCGAGATGGTGGAGTACGAGAGCGACGAAATGAAGCAGGCGGCCGCCGCCATGAAGGCTGCGATGGAGGCGCTCGAGGTGGGCGACGATCCGACGAAGGCCGCAGAACTTGCTGTCCTCGAATGGAAGCAGAAGAACAGCGGTCGGGGCGATCAGAGCCCGAAGAAGAAGGCGGAGGAAATGATGAAGAAGAAGGCGGCCATACTGGGGCAAAAGCAGGTCGGGGAGGCGAAGGAGGGAGACGGAGAGGCCGACATCATCACCAAGTATCAGGTAAGGCGGCGACGAAGACTACTTTATTTTTGGTACGCCATTCTAACTCGTTAACAACAATACGCGCGTCATAGGTCTCGGTAAAGCGCATCGCGGGCTGGGCGAAGCGCCTTCAGAGGATTTGGAGGCGCAGGATCTTGCCCCGCACGCAGCGCCTGTCGAACCGCCGCAATTACGCCGCGATGCTGCTCCAGAAGCAGGTTCGGGGCTACTACGCTAGGGAGTACGTTGAGATCTTCAGGGAGGTCATCGTCATTGCGAGCACCAAGATCCAGGCGCTGTACAGGGCCGTCCTGGGAAGGAGAAAGGCAGAGGAGATCAGGCAGAGGCTGACGAAGTTCGCCATCGCGGTGCAGCCTCTAGTCCGCGGTTGGATCGGCCGCACTTACGCCCGCTGGCTGCGCGAGAACTGGAAGCGCGCGAAGCTGATGCAGAAGATCACGAGGGGCTTCATCCACCGGAGGAGGTGAGAAGCGGCGAGCTGCTGTAGATTCTGGTGTGGTAGCATCGCCCCCACGTAATTATATCTAACTCATGAATGTCACACTCATCGCGCGCAGATTCGAGAGGGTCGGAATGGACAGGCTCAGAGGCATATACGACCAGTACGCGGTTCGAATACAGAACATATGCAGGGGATACGTCGCCAGGAAGGAGTTCCGAGTGAAGATAGAGAACCTGGTCTTCAACAAGATCTTGATTCCTAGCGTCATCGTGAACCAGCGAGTGTACAGGGGCCGCCTGGGCAGGCGCATAGGCTTCCAGAAGAGGCTAGAGAGGGACGCCGCCATTGAGCTGCAGCGACACTGCAGGGGTCTGATCAAGCGCCGCTGGCTGGCGTACGTCAGGTGGAAGAAGTACGAGCGGAGCTGCGCGATCTTGCTGCAGAGCCACTTCAAGGGCTGGATCGACAGGGAGATCATGAGGAGGAGGAGGAACAAGCACTACGAGGCGACTGTCGTGATTCCTTCAATATTGCGGATCCAGAGCCAGTACAGGGGCTACGTGTGCAGGAGGAACCTGGCGGAGCTCAAGAACCAGTGGTTCCAGGCAACGAGGATTCAGGGAGCGTACAGGAGGTGAGAACGAATTTAATTTCGCATAGAGCGAGCGAAGCGACGCACGCGTGTTGAAAGATGAACCAGAGGAAAAATATCTCACATTTTCTCACCCTGACTCGCTCGCCCGGCGCAGCTTCATCGCCATGAGGTTGGCGAAGGAACTCTTCAGGCTGCACGAACTGAAGATGAAAGGCAAGAGGTGCACGCAGATCCAGAGGCTGTTCAGGGGCTGGTGGTGGAGGAGGTACGCGTACCAGAAGAAGGCCGGCGAGGCGGCGAGGAGGCTGTACGCGAGCAGGATCATCATGAGAGGCTGGATCCGGTACAGGGACGGCAGGAGGTACAGGACGGTCAAGGAGGCGTGGGAGGTGGAGCAGAGCGCCGAGACGCTGATGGACCTGGACGAGGAGAGGGCGGAGATTTTGGAGGACCTGGACGACATCGAGTTGGATATTGCCGCGAGGGAGAAGACCATGAGGAAGGTGAACAAGAGGGTGAAGGAGATTATGTACTTCAACGAGCAGGTCGCCCTGAGGCTGCCCAAGGTCGAGTGGGAGGTGGACAACCCGGGCCCGAAGGACATCACGCAGGGCTGGTACGAAGCGTTCCAGGACGAGTTCGAGAGGCTTCACAACCAGAGCAGGATGGCCAGGGAGGAGATGAGGCTCTGCAAGTGCAACTTGCGGGTCCTGCAGAGGGAGCTGGACATGCTGTGGCTCGAGAGGGAGGACGTGCAGATCGACCTGGACGGAATCGGGCTCGCCGAGCACCAGGAGTTTGAACTTCTGAGGAGGGTGGAGATGAAGAGGGCCGACAGGAGGAAGAACGAGGAGTGGGAGAAGAGGGTGCGGCTGGAGAAGAACAAGTGGAAGGTCGACGACGTGAGGAAGGCCGTCATCAGGAAGAAGCGCGTGGACCTGGACGAGATCGCGAAGGAGCTGAATGAGAAGAGGAGCGAGGACTTCGTCTCCACCGTGAGCTTCTGGAAGAGGCACGACCACAAAAAGGCCGAGAAGGACAAGATGAAGAGGACCGTGAGGGAGAGGAGGAAGGAGCAGGCGGAGGCGGTGGAGAAATTGGGCATCAAGAACGAGGCCATAAGGCACACGTTCGACGCCGTTATTTCAGGGACCTTGGATATCCTAAAGGGAGGCACCATGGACGGCAGGCACGACAAGCACGACTTCAGGCAGGACGAGAAAGCCATGTGCAGGATATGCGGCAGGGTTTACTGCGAGTGCGACCAGGATAAGAATCCCACCGATACGTATTTCCACAAGGTCTAAGTTTAGTAGTGGGTAGGTAGGGTGGGGGGGTGAAATTGTATGATAGAAAGATTTGTAATAACGCTATTTTGTATGTTGTAAAACTTAAATTAAACTATTTGGTTGACATTTCCCCTTTCTCCTCCTGCCAGAGATCCTGCAAAGATCTCAAAGATCTTGGGCTTTGGCAAAATTTTCAGTCAATCAATCCCGCCCTCGAATACTTAAGATAAAAAGAAATGTCTTCCTTTGACGATGATGGGTGGTCCACGGATGATTGCCCTCTGTACCCCCTGATACGATATCCCTGTTGCTCCCCTAACTTCCTCGACGGATTTGGCATACCATTCTTATTTGTTGGTAGGTTTTTGTTTGTTGGGGTCAGGGTTTGCCGAAGGGGATACTAACCCTTTAACCCGCAGGGCTCTTCTTCCCCCTGTCATTTTTCATAAACATCCCTTTTCAAATCTGGGCCAAGAAAAGGTTTAAAGCTGAGGGCGAGCCCGTCACAGGAAGTGTCTCATCCAAAAGGGCATGGACTACAACCAGCCACTCGAAACACGGAACTAGAACGCACCAACACTACGCATTGGTTGTGGTATACCCGGCGGAGGGAAAGAGAACGGCCGATCCGATGTGCCAGCACGTTGTGACGAAGGAGTTTGTCGTCGATTCAGGAATTTATCAAAACAAGTTTGAGGGGATGGAGATTGAGATTATCAGAATGAAGGCGAGCCTCGGGTACGACCCGAGGAAGGCCATCATGGCCTCGGACATTTCTGGCAACGCATTCGGAGGTTGTTTGGCTCGACTAATGTCCACTATTTTCATCCTCTTCTTCTTCAGCTTTTGGAACTTCGTCGTGTTCATGATGCCGTGGTGCATCGCCAACCTCTACACCTGGCCCCTCGCTATATTTTGCGCCCTGTACGGGACTTACAAGATCATATTTAACTTCAAGTCGAACGGGCTCGAGGGAGCGATCACCGACAAGTACTCCAACCAGCAAGGCGGAGGCCCCAACATCATCGACGCGGAGATCTCGGTTCCGTCCGCCGGAGCCGCTTACGTTCCGGCGTACCCCAACGCCCCGGCCCACATTCCCGGGCTCTCCCATAGCCACAACGACTGGGGGATGTCATCGTCGATGCGCAACATTGGCGCGCACTCCATCGGCGAGAAGGCGACGTCCTACTTCACCCCGACGGCGCACCCCTCGAACCAGTTCGAGGAGCCGCTCGAGGCGAGGATACAGAAGCTGGCGGAGATGAGGGACAAGGGGATTCTATCAGAGGCCGAGTTTGCCCAGGCCAAGATGAAACTACTCACGAGCGTGTAATGGTGAAGTGGTGGGTTGGTTGGGGGGGATGGAGGAGTGTGACGTGGAGTTGTATTGGAGTGGTTGAGTAGTTTTATTGCTAGAACAAATTATTTTTACGTACGTATTTAGCTTCTTCTTTTTTCGTAGTGCACTGTCGTGTCGTGCGTAATAATAGGCCACAAGGAAGGATTGGTAATGAATCAAGTTTTTTTTAGAGGGGAACTGATTTGATTTTCTGGGACCATTTGTTTCCAGAACAGAATGCGGACATTGCTACATGCTGCGATAGCTATATTTTTAATTGCGTCAGCCTGCGAGTCGTCTTCTTTGCCGCAGATCCCGCAAACTCCAACACAAAGGCAAAACAGATTTCACTTGAGCAGCGCACATCGGGCCACCGAAGGTGGTTTGGATTTAGTGCACAATGGAATCGTCGGAGGCGCTCAAATGGTCAAGAAGGCGGGCGTAGACGTTGATACCAAGAACGTTCAGCGACGGTTGCTGGTGAAATTGTCAGTTGGGTTCATTGGAGTGTTAGGGTTGATCAAGAGGTGAGAGGGAGGATTGAGTAGTGCGAGGTATCGCCAGTAGCGCAAATGGGATAATGTCGTATAAACGTCTTGTTGTGGCTCACTCCGCGCCAATTCCTTTCTTCTTCGCTTCTTCGCTTCTTCGCCTCTTCGCCTCTTCCCTTCGTTCTTCTTTTTTGCAGCTGGCCCGAACTCGTCAACCTCTACTCAAAATGTCCGTCCCTGAAACCTCTCCTGAATAAATGCATATCACCCCTCAAGACGCACCCCTTGGGCCCTCTGATATTCTACGTCTTCTTCACGATATACGCGTCCCTGGGCTTGAGCACGACGCCCGTGGAGACCATCAGCGGCTACACGTTTGGATTTCAGAGGGCGGCCCTGGTCAACACGTTCGGAAAGGCCACCGGGGCTTTGGTAGCTTTCCTCGTTTGTAGGTGAGGAGAGAGGTTTTCGATTTGCTGGTTTTCTGGTTTGTTTTGTGCGTGTCTCGTTTCTCTAACAAGCTCGCTCCCTTGGCAGATTTTTGAGGGACAGGCAGAGAGCAGCAGGGTCGACATCATCGGCTCCGAAGGCAAACTCTAAACCCATGAATTTAGGCCCGTTCAACCCCGCTTCCTTGACTCGCATGATCACGTCGAATCCCCTCCGCAGCACCGTCCTGATACGCATGTCGGTGCTCCCCGAGCTCCTCAAGAACTACATCCTGGCCACCTATGGCGACCTGCAGCTGCCCACCTTTTACCTCGGCGTGCTCATTCACGGAGGCCCGTACAGTATTCTGTGGAGTTACTTGGGAAGCGAGCTAGGGAAGGGTGGGACGGGAGAGATGAATCCCGCGGTCAAGGTTGGAGTCGGACTGTTTGGTATCCTCGGCTTGGTCGGGAGTCCCCTGCTAATTGCCAAGTACGCGTCCTAGCGGGGTGGGGTGGGGTGTGTTCGGGGTGTGAGGTCTGAGGTCTGAGGTTGAGGGAGTTGTAAGGAGAGGCGCTAAATAATAATTTGATATACGGTTTATATTTATTTCAAATGGAAAAATAATTTCTCTGTCTTTTATCCGATTCCTTTTTCTCTTTCTCTTTCTCACTGTATAGAGCGGAGGTAGGCGACTACCGCCATGTTGTCAGAAAAATTAATGTCGGAGGTGACTAGCTTGGAGCATCCCCAGAAGACATTGAAACCAAACTTTTGAAGCGAGTCCGGAACCTTCATCTCTCTTAAACTTGTGCAATCCATGAAGGCATAGAATAAGGGTTAGGGTTATGGTTATGGTTATGGTTATGGTTATGGTTATGGTTATGGTTATGGTTATGGTTATGGTTATGGTTATGGTTATGGTTATGATTATGGTTATGGTTATGGTTATGGTTATGGTTATGGTTATGGTTATGGTTATGGTTATGGTTATGGTTATGGTTATGGTTAGGGTTATGGTTATGGTTATGGTTATGGTTATGGTTATGGTTTGGGTTATGGTTATGGTTATGGTTAGGG